>VWZP01004826.1:434308-456808 GCA_013396995.1 Dicaeum eximium | reverse complement strand
TATTATATTTCTACTACATGTTTCTTGTTTGTAAACAGGTCAAGATTATGACTTCACTTTTCCTGTTTGAGTACAGTAATTCCTGGTTCACCTGCTCTTATGCTGGTTGCATATGTGAAGTGAAGATGGGGCAAAAGAAGAAAATTACGTATGATGCCCTTAAATATTCTAGCAAATGAAATACAGGAAACATAAACAAGTTGAGAATTTTAGGTTTTCTTCCAACTTGTTTAATTATAAAAATGCAGTGATAAACACAGCAGTTCAATAACCCAACTGTGGTGCTTACAAGGATAAGAGATACCTTCAGCTACTGCAAAAGCCAAGTCTTGGTGACATAAGCAAAACTAAACTAGAAGTTTGGTAGCATGTGAAGTTATAATACCTGAATAATATCCACCTCAGTTGTTTGTTTTCTCTCAAAGACCAACAAAAACACAGGTTCTGGTCATCCAGGCTGTCCATTGGAAATTGCCACTCTAGTACATCAATAAAAATTAGGGGGAGAGTAGTGGAGTTGTCAACTCCTAATTGTTACATTCACGAAAGACTCTAAGACTCTTCCATTAGCATAGCTGCTCTTGAGCCACTGCACAACTTCATGTATTTTCACTGGGAATTGGTCCTTTATGTTATCAAAAGCAGGAGGCATTTCCTCAATTGGTATGAAGGCTGAGGCTTGTAGGTAATGGAGCTTCAAATTGAATTCTGGATTAAATCCATGCTGAGTTGCCAATCCAGTACTTTGTGTTCTTTGCCAATGGCTTTGGCTCAAGTGAAAGAAACAGGCTTTGTTCTAAACTGGTGCAAATTCCTTGGTTGCTGTGATTGTAGCTTGTTCAAAGTGAGTGATCACATATGTGAGTCTTAAGTAGAGCTGTGCAAAACTTGGCAGCTTGAGTGCACAAGGGGTTTGGTGAACCTTCATTTGGCTTCTATGTTTATGGGTTTGAATTAGTGTTAGGAAAATTAAAGGATGAGGTAGGAGATGTACTAAAAGAAAGCATCTCAAGAAGTAAAATGAGTCACAGAGAGATATCTAAATTATATGCAATTAAAAGTAAGGGACTGTAAAAGTAGTTTGCTACAATTTAGATACAGTTTTATTATTTAAATACATTTTAGTTTAGACATAATATACCGTATGCAAAGGTACAACCTTAAAGAGATGTTTGCTTTATTTTGTTTTGTGTTGCTTTTTTTTTCAATTTTTCCTTTTTTTTTTTTTTTTTTTGGAAGTGACTTCTTCACCCACTGGAAATAAGAGGAAAAGCATAACTTTCCAGAAGGAACACTGACAATGATTTACTTAGTTCTGCATTGCTCATATTAGGCTTCATAATTTGTGTGTCTTCTTGCCAGAATACTCATACTCATTAGCTGTTTTCAATTCTTTTTAATTTGAGATTTACACATTAATAAATTATGTGTAAGTAGTAGGCTATGGTAAATGGTTCTGCTAAATAGCTGCCTCAGCATGAAACTGTCTTGGAGGAGAATAGGCCCTTTAAAATGTGTCTTCACATCTCCTTTGTCCTCCAATGTTGTAATAGAGTGAAGAAATGGTAATAGGTAGAAATTCCTTCTTGTACATCATAGGAATTTAGGGTGAGCTCATTGAGTAACTGATGAAATATACTTAAAAATGTTACTTTATGACATTGCCTTTCCCACTCTAAGCATTGGCATTATTTCTTAATAACAATGGCAATGAGATATTCTGGTATGCTATGCTTTTATGGATTGTGGTGTTCTCCATGGAAGAAAATATACTCTTACCATTGCCACATCCCTTGTTTTTCAAATACAAATGCAACTGATTGACTAACTATAATTTTCCACTCAGTCTCCCTATTCAAAATTACCCTTGTGGCATTTTCAACCACTCTCAGTGAAGAAACCCTGACCAAAACAGAGAGACAACCCAAAGTACTCCTGTCCACCACCTCAAACTGTGAGTGCATGGGACCATTGGAGTGCTGAAAATGGGTGGTTTGCTCTTAATTTGTCCTGAGGACCAACTCTACTTGCCAAATAACCACAGAACTCTTCAGTTGCTTTTAAGGTTAGAAGGGAAGAAACTAGTTTGTATTAAAGATGTTACTTTGATGGGATACATATGGGAATGCCATCAATGTGACGATATAAAATGCATCTATATTTTCAAGGCAAAACTTCAAGATTTCAAACCCAATAATGAGCAGCATAGGGCATATAGTAAAACAGACATGGATGAAAATCTAGGCTATCTATTAGCATCTGATGTTGACTCAGCAGGGGAATCCTTCCTCTGAGTTGTTCTGTAATCAGTGCTCCTGTATTTATGCATCTCATTTTTCCAAGAGCAAATGGAGCAGAGCTGGTGATTCGTACCAGTCTTTTACACAGTAGTAATTTTGAGGTTTTAGCCAAATTTGAAGAAAATCCCAACAAGAAATTATTTTAACACAGATGTGTAGCACAAGAGTTGTGGCAGAAATAGCAAATCATTTCCAAGGACCTTTCATGTGAAAGGGGTTGTCACTTGTCAGTGATCATGAGAAAATTCATTTCCACCAATTCTACTGATTATTTTTATTTGACTGGGAGCATAAACCTTTGGTCTAATAACAAGAGAACACTTCTATTTCTTAAACATTATCATGCTATTCAGAAATTAGGGTATAGTTTGGGATACAGGTGCAGAATTTCTGATAGTCACACTGGTTGTTTTTGAGTTATAGCATACAATTAAATATTTTACAACTAAATTTAACACCAAAGAAAAATACTCAAGTACCTCTAACTTTGCATTCAAAAGAAGATATTTGAATATTGCTATTGTTGAGTCAAATTAAATTAATAGCAATTTCTGGGAATGAAAAAAGCCACTCCCAAACTAAGTTGAAAACACACAGCTAATGAACAAAAATAAAGAGGAATATAGGAGAAGTGATGTAAAGCATTGTTTTTCTAAATGGAAAATCTTAAAAAGAAAAAAAAAGTAAAGGAAGAGATGTCAGGTATCATTTATATTAAAATTATCCTGTTGCATTAGCAAAAAAAAAAATTTAAAAAGTATATTCCTCCTGTAAAATGCAATAGGATTATTCAGTTGATCCATGAATACAACACAGCTTATTAAAAAGCTATAATTTTTTACAACAGTTTGGAAGGAAATATTGCATTTTTATCTGACTATTTACATTTTATCCCTTTAAGAAATTCATTATGAGAGGATATGCTTTGGTTAACCAAAGAAGAATTATTATTTTGGGTAAAAATCCCTACAAAGTAAATAGCAATTTAAGAAAATCACAAGGTGAAAGTCAACTACTTTGGTTGGCAAGAATGTTTCTGTAAGGACAGGATTTATAAAATATTTTAGAAACAAGGAGATAATCCATGTAAAAAGAAAATAGTCTCACTTGTTGAAGTAAACACCAGCACACATACAGAATATCCCCCTTAAAAAGTATATTCATTTACAAGACACCTTGAATTTAGTTAATGTTGACATCGTGTCCTGAAGTGAGAAAAATGAGCAAATGAAAGTAGAACTAGTCTATAGCTTCATGCAGTTCCTTTTTCTTTTTTTAAGAAACAAAATATATTTAATAATAATAATTTTAAAAGCGCATTTGGGATTTCACTGAATTAGTTTCTCACATAACTCTGCTAAAGATTAATTATAAAAAAAACAATATATAATTCTTAACTATTAGTATTTTTGTACGTGATTATCAATAACAGTAAAAACAATCATACGAGGCTTTTTCTTATTACAGCACTTTTAAAATCCTAAACAGAATTTAAATAATATAAGTTGGTAAATTCGGTAGGGGAAATTATGTAGGATGACTTTACAGGGGAAGATATTTAGGCCTCGAAGGTCTGAACGAATTTTTTTACTTTTCCATTTCATGTATTTCACAAGAAAGATTATTAAACCTTAGTGTCACCATGGCTAGCACTTAGTCATTCTATAATTTTTCTAATTAGAGTATTTCTTCAACCTGATGTATTGCCAGTTAACAGTTCATTTTCCAGCCAGCTCTTATTCCAGCAAGCCATAATTGCCTGCTGCGCAGAGCTCTTTACACAGGATCCACAATAAACTCTTCCCTTAAAATTAACTACCCCACGAGGAGGTCTCTGGTCAGAAAGTTTTGAGAACTATTTCTTGTCTTCCTTCTCCATCTTACCACTACTATAAGGGCCCAAGACACAGCCCATCATCTTTATATATGTGGTTATGACTTCAAAGAAGGACTGGTTCTGGGGAAATATTTTTTTCCCCTTTGTCATCAAAGTTTACCTTATGTATGGAAGCCAGATGTTTTCTGCCTTTCTATAAACCAGTATAACTGGTAGAGTAATGCATAGTGTGTCTTTTATGATCTGTTCACTGTTCACTGTCAAATGTTTTCAGGAAACAGCACTGAAAAATATTGTGAAAAGTAATTACTTGGATCTAGTTTTTCTGGGAAAAAAAGCAAATCTCTCTTTTGCTAGAAAGACATTTTGAAAAATGTTTAGTACCCCAAGTCATAACCAAAATATTTGTAGTTTCAAAATATCCATGTATATATGTAATTTTGAACAGTGCTGCTCTTCACTTACATACTTTCTGACTTTTCATTCAGTGTCTGTTTGTGGGCTTTTTAATTAATTTTCTTCTTTTGCAAAAACCTAACTTGTTTTCTTTCCAGCTATATTTCCTCTGAAACTTGCAAGATAGTCCCATGCTAAGCTGGAATGAATGCAGTTTTGCAGTCATGCTCACAATGGTGTATCTTTCTACAAAGATTCCTGAGAGAAAGATTTCATTGCATGAAAGCTCAAAAGGAAAATTAATTATGACAATCACAAAGAGAATTCAAAATATCAGCAGATTTACAGTTTTTGCATAATGAAGTGATAGCCTTTTCATTTAGCAGCTACTCATTTTCTCTACCTACTCAATACTTACTCCAACAGGTACTAAATTTGCAATGTATCTTCTTTGCTTATTTTGCTATGATTGTCTTATTTGCTTCAGTGTATTATTGCCATGTGTGACTTCTGGCTGAATCCATTCAGGGATTGAAGTATCTATGTGACAATTCTGTTATGCAATTTCATTGTTTAAGAATTACTATTATTTCTGAAATGTGCAATTCTTTGCTGTATACCAGTTGGCAATTCACATTGCAAGGCATCCCAGCTCCTGAAGGCAGGAAGGGAACGCTCCTGGAATGTGGCTCTGGGCTCCTGCACAGAACCTCTGCTTTGAGGAATCTCATGTTAGTAGTAGAAAAAGTGACAGGGAAAATGAGTAAAAGGAAGAGTTGATGTCAAGTTTCTTCATTGAGTCCATACTGACAAAAGATGTGTTCACGTGAGCTCTTGCTACTCAGTAGGAAAGCATTTTGGGCTGACTATGCAAACAGTTTATTTAAATGCTGTTTTTGAGTTACATGGAGAAGGGCGTAGCAAAGCCATAAATCTGAGTTTCAGGATATGGAGACAACTCCAGGTATTCAGCCCCCAAAAGTGTATCTGAGATGCTGTGCTCCCTCTGACCCTAACTGAATTATCTAACTATAATAAATTAGGTTTCGTTACCCAGTCTTTCTTTAATTTTTCCTACTGGTTAGGTTCGGTAGCATTTCACTCCACATCTGCTCTTTTCTAGGTTTCAATAGGTTTTCTACAGTTTTCAATTAGGTATCTTGGAAGTATGTCAGAATCACAGAATCACAAAATAGTTGAGGTTGTCAGGCACCTCTGGAGGTTGTCTGGTCCAATGTTCTGTTTCATCAGGGCCACCTATAGCCAATTGCCCAAGACCTTGCCCCGATATCCCTTGAATATATCCTCTGCAGAGTCATCCTCACGGTAGAATCTGTTTCCTGATATTTACAGGGAAACTATTTTCAAGCTGTGCCCAATGCCTGTGGCCCTCTTAATGGGCACCACTGAAAACCCTCTGTACCCTACCTTCAGTTATTTGTACACATGGATGAGAAAACCCCCTGAGCCTTCTCTGTTCCAGCTGAACAGACATAAGCCTCTCAACCTCTCCTCATTTGTGAAGAGCTTCTGTCCCTTAATCATTTCAGTGGCCCTTTGCTGGACTCTTTTAAGTATCTTCATGTCTCTCTTGTAATGGGAAGCCCTGAACTGGACCCTGCACCCTAGTTGTGGCCTAAGTAGAGAGTTGTAGCTAAGTAGAGAAAAAGGATCACTGTTCTCAATCTGCTGAAAATATTTTGCCTAATGCACCCCAGGATACTACTCACCCTTGCTGCAGTGGCACCTTGCTGGCTCATGGTCAGCTTGGTATCTAACAGGATCTCCAGATCTTTTTCTGCAAAGCCACTTTCCAGCAGGGTGGACCCAGGCTCTGCTTGTTCCTGGCTGTTCCTCCCCATGCACAGAACTTCGCACTTCTCTTTGTTAAAATTCCTGATGCCCCACCAGGCCATTTCTCCAGTTGCAAAGGTCTCTCTGGAAGACAAGCACAGCTGCTTGGCATATCATCCGCTCCTCCCAGTTTGGTGTGATCCACAAACTTAGTGAGGGTAGCCTCTGCCCCACCATTCAGAGCATTAATGAAGTGTTGTTGTGCCTGACAGTGAATCAGGACTCTTTGACTCCAATATCAGAAGGCTTAATATAATTTATTAAAATGCCTCTATTGTTTAGAAGGACTTTTGGGCTATATGTGCCCAGATACAGAGCTCAGATGCTTACTTCTTCATGCTCCATATAAGAATGATAGAAATGCTTAAAATTCAGTGATAACAATTGTCCACGTCATTGATTGAGAGCAAAGGCTCCCAACCCCCATATGGGAGACAGGGCAGCCAAACACCACCTGTCCTTGAAAAACACAGCTCAGAGATATGTTTATCAAATTCTATGCCGACAAAATGAACTTTCCCATGGAAAGAAAAAAAATCAGCGAGTTTGCACCCAGGAAACTCATAAAATATTAAAACTACAAAGAAAGTGTTGAATAGAATTGGACCTACTCTTGACCCGTGGGGTACAGTTCTAGGTGCTGGTGCTGGCCTCCAACTAGAATTTCTGCAGTTGTTCACCCCCTGGCCCGGCCATTCAGTCAGCTTTCAATCCACCTCAAGAGTGAGCTGAACACCTGAGTACTTCAAAATATCAATTATAGTCCAATTCTTTTTTTAAATTTAGTGTTTTATACTAGGAAAAAAATATTAAAGTGACTCTTTGATTAGTTTTTTCCCAGTCCAATACAAATATGGTTTGGTTGTAAATACCCTGAAAACTGACTTTAGCTGGTTTTTGGCTGGAATATACTAAAACATTAGTTTTCTAAAATGAGCTAAGGTCAGGAAGTCTGCAAGCTGAATATTAGCTCCCAGGACACCAGGAGCTGATATTCATATAATTGAAGAACATTCTTAAAAGTCAGAGTCGTAGCATCACTCCAGGGAGGAGAAATGGAAAGTAGCCTTGAACAGATTGTAAATATCAGCACTTTAAATATTCTCATCTAACAAAACATTACTTAAATTTTTTACATGTAATTACTTCTTCCACAAGCCGTGTTTAGAGTAAAAGAGTCCTCTGCTGAAAATAAGGTATTATTATTGTAACTACTCATACAGACATTTTTGTTTTATTTTAGCTGCCAGGTTAATTTGCTGGAGTTAGGACAAAATGAATGGCAAGGGACATTAACATCTATCAATAAGTAAATTAACTGTTAAATTTACATCTAAACAAATACTTAGGCATCTTAATCAACATTTGGGAAGAATTTTGGCGCCTTTGTTCATAATTTTAAATCCAAATGTTGCCTGGTTCTGGAGGAGTACCTCACCTGGGCAGGGTGGGTGTGATGAGAAAGGGGCTAGAGGCAAGACTAAGACCAGGACAGAAAGATTTGTCATTTCAACCCTAACAGTGGTTAGGCATCTCATGAATTCTGACCTACATGTAAAGGACTATCTCTGAATTTTACATCTTCATATGTGTACGTAAAAAATGTGTCCAGGACCTGAACTGCAGAAGTGAGCATTGTAGCACAAAACTATAGTGCCAAGTCTGCAGTTCAGTTTTCATTTTCTGTTTTTATAAATCCTGGTTTTGTGTTGATCCCATGAGGCTTCCAGCAGATTGGGTTGAAATCATCTCACTGTATTGCCAAGAGCCCCACAGTGTTCTCTTGCTGGAGAGTACTTGTCAATTTTTAACAAAATAAAAAACTTAAGTCCGTTCTTGAAGTCGACCCATAAACAACAGGTCACTAGATAACAATTGGTCTTAATAAGTTTGATTTTTATATTCTGGTTTAATTGCTCTTTTGTATGAATTTCCATATATGCTTTTGTAGAAGCACTTACATTTTCATAGTTCTAACCAAATTAAAAAGCAATCAGCGTCTTCCACTTATTAAAAATGAATGAAATTGTAGTTAATTATTTCTAATGTTTTTGTCCCTCCTCAGCAGAAACCTGAAGTACTGCTGACCAGAGGAAACATATCCTTTTTTTTTTCTTGATGTGTTTTGTGAATTTTCAAATTGGAGTAATGTGAAAACATTTAAAGTTCATTGATAATGAGAGGCTTGAAAGTGTGGATTGCAGAGACTCCAGAAGTAGAAGTTAAATGTTAAAACTGTACTAACAGTAAAAAGTTAATGTAGAGAAAAGGGTTGTCTCTTTTCTTCTGTAAAAACAATAAATGAAAATAGACAGAATGAACCGAATGTGGGAAAATTTACTTCTGTTTCTTGTATGTATTTTAGTTTCCCTAAAAAGATGTAGCTTTTTTTTCCATTTCACCTACTAATAGTCATAATGTTTATTCTTTCTTTTTCTTTGCAATAGAAGAGCTTATATCTCACAGGTCTGAGGCATTCCCCTAATGACAGAGTTAGAAAGATTTTGGGAAAGAAATGTGTTTTTGCTCTGCGACTCTCAATGTTTAGGAAATTACATAATTGGTATTTACTTTCAATAAGCCCTAACAGTACATTAAGATGCTTTACATTATAGAGCTAAAAGTATATATGTGGCCTGCTAGGAGCTCTTCTGTTTTTCTGTATCTGTAGGAAGTTAGAAGGCAGTTTGACCGCAGAGGTCAACAAAGGGATAAGACAAGAGTAAAAGAGATTATGGATAAAAATTAATCTCCCAACAAAATCTCTTCAAACCTTTTGAAGCTTCCAGTATATCTTCAGGTAACATGCCAAGATTTGTGACCATTTGGTGAAGAAACAGGTTAAAAATTACTTACAATATAGAAACACAACTGAGTCTATTTGTACTTTAGTGTAAGGGGAGTGAACTTTGTGTCAGAGTTGTACTATGGAAAATTCTGGTTCCAATACCTTTTTCTCTCAGATACTTAAATATTTTTTTTAAGTATGAGGCCTTTCAGGATTTTACAACAGAAAAAAACAGTAGGGATTGGTATGAGGATTTCTTCATCTGTTATGTTTTAAAGAATGGTATTCTGCCTAAATTTAATTGTCTGTCATGCAAATGAGGAAGGAAAAACCCTGGTAAAACAAACCAACAAACCTTACATAATAGTGAAAATCCCAGACCAAAAAAAGAAAAAAAAGTCTTCTAGTTCTAGCTGGTTAATTTGGTTTTGCAGCAGAGCAGGAATTACTATACTTTACAGATTTCAGGGCTTACTGTTCCCCTGGTTCAAGTAGGAGAGGTCAGCAGAGGCCAGATGAAGGGCCAGGCTGGGATCTGCAAGACTTTCTACCTAAGTGAGAGACAAATTGCTGGATCCTTCAGTGGCTGCTGTGGCAAAAGCACCTGAACAAAAGCCTACATTTCTTATTAGAAGGAGGGGCGTGATTTCAAAGGAATCTGTATCCTTTACCTCTGACCTCTCCTCATGCTTTTCTGAAAAAAAAAAAAAAAAGCACATAGATATTCATCAGAATTAATACCTGCACCTAAAAGGGGGGATTAACACTCCACTATTAGTGGATTGCAATTGTGCTAGTTATTGTGTTAAGGCAAAGTCATGCATTTAAGTAAAATAAGTAAATGTTTTAATTCAGAAGCTTTATTGGGTTCTAATTTAATTCATAAAGAAAAGAAAAAATAGCAGCAATTGTGGATGATAAATGTAAGATAGAAAAGACTAAAGAAAAAATAAAGTCTAACAGTTTTACATTATACCTCATTCCAGCGTCTGAAATTAGTTGGTCCTGACTTTGCTTAGTAAGATAATATCTAGCTTCAGCCTGACTTTAAGTGAACTCTATTGATGAATGGAAAAGGCTGTTTGTCACTGGGAAAGTGCCTGAAAACTATCTGTTCCTGGGAGCAACTGAGATATTAGCAGAAAAGAAAAAGAGACAGTCAGCTGAGATGTTCCCTCATGTGTCCTATTGCTCTGAATAATACAGAAAATTAGATACTAACTCTTAGAATGTAAGGATTCTAATAAACTACTTTTAGACAAAGGAAGTTTTCTTATCTGTGATTTTTTTTTCCATTATTCTCCATCTGCCTATATTGTAAGCTCTCGGGGTAAGATCTTTCGTACATATTTGTAAAACACTTGGCACTCTCTCTGTACTTAACACAAATAATAAAATCCAACACAGTATAAAATATTACCTCTTCAGTTATATTAATTCAGAATGGTTCACTTAACTCCTCTCTACTTTCTGTGAAAACTATTAATTAAAGTAGCCAGTAAAAAAAAGGTAATGATAGGGGTTTGAAACCATACAGACTAATTTTACCCCAGTTAAACTTTTGTTTCATGGTGTTACACTTGGTACTTCTTCCTGTAACTGGAATTAGAATCCTGGCTACACCAAAAAAAAAAAAAAGAATTAACTGTGAGAGGTTAGTCAGGATGTAGGCTATTTTCTTACTTGCTACTTCCTCATAATTTGCTAGAAACAAAGAACATGTCATGATAATGTCCTTTCCTGGCTCTAGCAAACCTGGAAACATATAAAGAGTAAATATAATGTTTTCTTGTAAGGATTTTTTCTTTCTATTGCATTTTAAAAATATTAGCCTCACTAGAAATTGTCCAAATTAATAAATATGAAAGGGAAAAGATAAAAAGAAAATAACAACAACGAAGCATGTGAAAGGAGTAGAGGAGTTCTGCTCTCCCTTCCCTTTCTCCACAAGAGGAGAAAAATTCTTTTGAACTCCCTTCTAGGATTCCAATGAGTCTCATAGACAAATATTCAGCTGTGGTCTTGGCAGATTCTCAAAGGTCTTATTTTAAGAAAATGAGCCACACCCATCTTCTGAAAAAGCAAATCATTTTAAAACACTCCTGGTTGCTGAAAATCATTATTCTTCTTGAATATCTTAGGGCTATATTAATTGCCTACAGATAAAGATATATTAATTACCTACTGATAAATTCTTCTTTAAAAATGTTGAGTTCTGATAGCAAGGCACTTGAATATAATTAAAAACTTGGGTAATTGAGAATTGTAGGGCACATCCACATACACTTCACATAAGTTTATTCCAGTTAGTCCCAAAAGAGAGGATATGTGTATGCCACGCTGCTATGCCACACAGGTTTACTAGCTCATGTATAGGAAGCTGTATAGTGATGTGAATGTGGTATTTGCACTGGGACTAATTAGGTCACTTTGCTTTTCACATTGTGATGGTTTCCAGTTTCGGAGCCAGCTGGGTATCTTCTCACAGTGCAATAGTGTTCACTACAGACATACCCTTAAAATTATTGTATATACCCCCTTACCTGTTTGTCATGTGTACTGAATGAATTAGGATCCCCACTGGAAAACAGAACACAATTATTCATAAGCCATCACATATTTCATGATTCTTTATTTGGGGTTTTCCAACTTTAAACGTTTGTATTTTGCCATCTGACTTTTGAAGAAAGGAGGAAACCGAAACGTATTTTTATATGTTGTGACAACCCTCCATTCTGTGCTCTAACAAGTATTTGAACCACAACCTTCACAGCTGAGACTGCTATTCCTTGTAGAAGGAGACAACTATTATCTCAGTGGGGAATAGACAAACCAATGGTGTTTAATCAAGGATTTGGAGGGGCCTCAGCATAGGCTGACTTCCTTTCTTCAACTTTCTACTGTGAAAGCTTTTGGCCAAATGTGAGGAAAGAATTACTTGGATTACTCTGATGCTAGGAAAAACAGAAAGAACTTTTCTTTTTCCATAACAAATTTTAGCATATATTGCTCTAAATACATATACAGTACCCAAACATCATTACTTACAGGACCTACTAGTCATTGCATAATATGTGACAAAAATAACCAAAACACAATTAGTAAAAACACTGCACAAGAGTAATGAGAATTGTGTTCAGATGACAGATTCAGAGGTATATGCAATGGTTTTTTCTGACGATGTAGTTTAGGATTTTATCCTAGAAGAAGTTTCTTAAAAAAAAATAAAGATAAAAATATTTTTTTCATAAATATGTATTTCCTTTTTACAGAGTTAGCATGAAACACTAAATTTTTGTATCTCCTATGATTGAAGTATGAGTAATTGCACATATAATTGAACTGCCAGATATAATTTCTCTGATTAGGTATGTACAGATTTCAGTTTGGTTTTCTAGCTTGAAACTGATCTATCATCATAGATTTGTAGGTTAACATGATCTATTGAGATAGATTTCCACTGGTCTCTTTGTGCAAAATAAAGTCAAGCCGTTCACAAACACTTAATTCTATTAAAGATTAATTCCATTACATTGTAGTAATCTTTCTGAAGTGATAAATGTGACAGCAAAGAGCTAGATTCATGCCTGGGATATACTGAATGTTAAAGGCCTCATCTTTGAGGGCAGATCTTTCAGATAGGGAGTTTTTTTCTGGATGTGGGCTACAACCACACAAAAGCATATATGATATCAGGAAACTGGAACCAAAGTATTCGGTACTAAACTGCCAGGATGTCTGACTGCCCATTAAAACTGTCAGCAAGCTGTGGAAATGTTGAAAAAGACAGTAACAAAATCACTGTTTACATTCTCATGAACCTGAACCCATCTTTAGTGCCTGCATCAATCTCAGCCTCTAGTTCTGGTGCGGAATTCATGACTTGAAGGCTTTTTGCTCAAAGTCATAATTTTCGTCATTTACAAATGGCTTGTTTATACCCTGTTTCATGAGACACAGCAGAGAAAAGGTCAAAATATTTGGTACATCACTTTTTTCAGCCCAGACCTTTCCAGGGGCGCCAAGGGAAGGTCAAAGACATTAATAAGAAAGAACCCCCAAACCCAGAAATTAGATACCCAGTGCGAGGTAGAGCTTAGTTATCTTTAGTATCTTAAACTCCACAGGCTGAGAAGAAAAAATAATTATATTAGCAAAAATTTCCTTTTAAAATCCTGCTTTTAATGGAGAAATCACAAGGCAAAAGATTGGAGGAAGAGTCATTGGGGGTTTTAAGTTAAACTAGAAAATGAAAAATAACACGTTTGTCATAGCAATCAGTAAAACTTTTCAGTACAGTTCAGACCTACTTGAAAGACTGAGATGTTACTGAAACTGGAAATACTGCTGAACTTAAGTGTAATACCACACAAGCTTTTTTCCAGAACGCATATATTTTTCTAAGTACAGCCAATATAAGAAGCATATAAACTCTGAAAAGAATACTTGCAAGGTAGGTTTAATTAACCTAATGTGCTTCCAATCCATCAACGAAATGGTTCAAATATTTTCAGTATGCTAAATGTAAATAAGTGAGGCAAGGTTCATAAATTCAACATATTGCTTTGTTGTCTGTGAAGTTGTACTGATTTTCCAGTTGGAGTAATTATGGCAATGTCATTTCTTTAATAAATCTTTTTATTAATTTTTGATGCATATAAATACACAAAAGTCATAAATATGAAAAAATAGCACAAGAAGAGAATAATGCTAAAGAAAATGCAAATGATATCCATTCAAAATACCAACAATTATCTGCATTTCTAGAACACTTTCCATTTTGTTGTTTCCAAACATGCCATAATATTAACTAGTTGTAAGGCTTCTGCAAGAAGAGGAAGACTTAGCATCTCTGTTTTAACTGGCCTCAATTTTTTAAGTGCCCAATAATTTAAGGAGACATTTTTGGAGAAGTAGGTGACTAAAAGAGGAATGAATTACCCATACGACATTTTGATCAATAATAAAAAATGCCTCTTTTTATCATTGATTTCCTTAAGGATCTGAGTCTTTGGGAATAGAGGAGAATTTCATCTGGAGTGTGTATCAGGAAAAGAATGGAGTTGAGGGCTTCTAATTTTCAGCCTCCTGTTCTATCCACTAAATCATCCTGTCCAGCTCACAGCACAACACTGTAGCTTGAGGACATCAAGTGTCTGCAGTCTCAATCACTTGTGCTGTTTGTAGTAGAGCTACTTGTCCAAGGAAACTCTTTTTGCAATAACTATTGAGATAGCCTCATTCTGCTACCATAAATGCGACATATCATCCTCCTCCTGCCTTTCTCTTAGATTCTGCAGAAATTTATCAGATCTTCTTTATCTTAGTCCATAACACTGTACTAAAAGGAATATGAATAATTAAATGACAATATTCTCTATATGTCTTGAAAGGGACATAGACTCTGATAAAACTTCCTCGCTGTGAAGTGTTTGTCTGGAGAACAATGGCAATTTGAAATATCAATTCAAATATTCAATTCCATATAATTACTTCAGTAAGCACATTAACAGCGAGAAAATTATTTTAAGAAATAAAATAATAAATTTAAAAATAAAATAGAAAAAAAAAAGAAAAGGAAAATAGGAGGTATGTCCTACTCAGTGTGTTGAATTTTTATCTGCTAACTCTGTACTCCATCAATAGACAAGACAGAAAAATTTTCCAGCAGTTATTTCAAGACTGTAACACAAATCCATATTATGATGTTGGGGAAATGTCCTGGTTTCAAGAAATTAAACAAGCCTTAATCATTTCAATTCACCAGTCTCTTATGATTTGTTCATATGATTTCACTTAGTTTGATACGTTGTTTAAGAATATTCTGTTAAATAAGTAACATTTACAAGAATTTCTCTCCGTCCCTGCAGGGATAATAGAACATTATAACAGTTCCCTCACAGAGAAAGCTCTCAACTTTTAGCTCCTTTTTTGTTAAATCTAAAAATCAACTTCCTTTCTAGCAGCACTGACAAATGTATTCACAGTAGATCAAACAAAGGGGTGGAAAATGAAGTGGAAAATGTCAGGGAGATTGGTAATCTTAGAGAGGACAATAAAATCTCAAGAAGGAGGACATGGTGTACGAAACCTCTATACAGACTGTTGTTTCACAAAAAACTTGCTAGTATGATGACACTTTTAGAGATAATTTTGGGGTTTGTCCTGACTTTTCATGTTTCTGCAACACCCAGGGAGCCTGGGAGCTCTGCAGGAAGCCAGAATATGACATGCAGATGGGGGTTCTGGTGACTTCTCCTTCACCTGCTCTTCTTTGCTTGGCCAAATCATAGTACATAATATTTTTTGAAAGTCATAACCTTTCACAAAACTTATTTTGGGGGAATGATAATGGATCACAGAAGATGTAAATATCACAGAAGAGCCCCTTTCAATCCCCATATCTACATGCGCATGCATAAAAATCATCTTGGCGTTGACTGATGATTTCTTCTAAATATGACAGATCACGAATTTCTAGCTCATTTGTTTCTTTCTCTTTCATAGAAGATCTGATTATCGGCCATGAAATTTACCTAAATAAAGATTGTGTGTGGAGCAGATTTTACGCCTTTAATTACAAAGAAGTTAGTTAACGTTGCTGTACCAGCCTTCCTCTCTGTTGCACGCTGATTCCACGCAGCCCTTTCAGAAAAAGGAGTGCCTACAAAATGGAACTGCAATAAGGAAGGCAAAGCTGGGAGGGGATCTGTTGTAAATGCCTAGCCTAGGTGCGTCCCTGGAGGTTTTCTGGCAGGAATTTGAGCTTTCAGAGTCCTCAGTTCAAGTGTGCTTGTTGGGAGATCCTGATTGCAAGCCTCGGTTTTTAGAAGGTGAGCGGGTGGTTCATAATTTGGGGAGAAGAGGGTGCTGAGCTGCCTTGCCGTCAAGCCTCTGACTGCAACGGTGGCAGGTCTGGCTTCAGTTCTGAGAAGAGAGAGGGGTTTTTGCCAAATTTTCTAACCCAAGTACCTGCATTGTTACATGCTTAGCTCTGACATGCAAATACTGACGCTCATACATATGTATGAATATGTCAGTGTCGGTCTTCAGCCGTGGATAGCTGTATGCTTGACTGGCATGTGTGTTGCTGATTACTTGATTCTTGGATTCCAATGATTTTTTGAGACAGCTGAAACCCCAATTTTTTGCATTTTGTTTATTTAGTGAAATAGCAGGAAAAAAAAAAAAAAAAAAAAGGGGAAGGGTTATTTTAGGTTGGGGGTTTGGTTTTTTTAAAGTTTTTTTTTTTTTTCCTTTGGCTTTGGTGTTTTCTCTTAAGCTGTGTTTCAGCTTGCAGCAAGTGGTTGGCCACCCCTACCCTTCTGGTTCCTTGCTTTCTTTTACACTATTCCAGAACATGTTTCATGCCTTCCCTCTTTCTTGTTTAGACTAAATTAGCCAATGAACAACCTGACCCAGCTGCTTAGCTGTTCCCTGATCTGCATTTTACTTCTTAATGAGCTCAGAGTGACAAGCTATTTAGGCTGCTTGTTCCAGCATCAGCTCTGACTCCATCTGTAACTTTAGTGCCACTTCTTTGTCAGCAATGCCAATTACAAATGTGTGCCTTTCTAATTTACAGCACTCTACTTATAACGCCCACGCTGTGCTCCGTGTGTTCTCTCTTTGCTTCCACTGTTTGTAGTCACCTGAGCAGACCTTCAGATTGTCAGAGCAAGGGTCTGCTGCATGGCTGGCATTGATCAGCTATCTATAGCACCACATACAATTTGGCACTGCATAGATCGTTTGCTCCCTTTCATCTGCCCTGAATTTGGAAAGCTCTGTCAGTTCACACGGGGTTCTACAAACCTGTCTGTGCGTTGATCCTTCTGTGAACTGGCAATCCTGGAGCAAATGTGTTCCCTTGCATATGATACCGCAATATGGGAAAAAGAATTACTTACCATGCATCTGTAGGGCTATATTATATTTTACTTGGCCTCCTCTGCATTCATCTGCAGAAAAATCTTAAATATGTTCCTCTTTTGCCCGTGAGCAATAACTACAACTTGATCCATTTCTTTGTGTGTATTGTTAAAAACGCAGAACATCCTCAAGTCTCTGCTCTGCTACTGGCAAATACAGTATCAGTAAGCAATCTCCATTTCTACTGGTTTATAATATGGCTTACTGAGTAGCTGAAAATTGATCTACTCTTTTCTGCTGCTGCTGCTGCTGCTGCTGCTGCTGCTGCTGCTGCTGGGTGTGCATTGCCTGTTGACCAATTGGCCTTCTGAAGAGTAAGACTCATATCTAGAAAGATGTTTCAAGGAGCACTAAAGGAAGCAATCTGTTTGGCTCCTTAGCTTCTCAGACAGTTCCTCAGATTTAATAGCTGGTGTATTTTAAATTAATTAAAATATACGACTTCTTAATGTTATTAATAATTTACTTTTTGTTTTTAATTTCATCATGATTCTGTTGCTATTGTGATTGGTGGCTGGATATAAAAAGGCCATTATTATCTCCAGCCATGCCAGATGATACAAGAACACAATCTGACTGTCTGATTTCATCTGAAAGTTCACTATGAGTGTCTTTTCCACTAAATTTTTTGCTCCCTGTTTGCACTATTTCTTAGTAATTGTGAAATGCCCTCAATTATTGTGAGCAGAGAGGAATGAGGGAAATCCCAAGAAAAGCATCAGGTGGTATATGATGTATATCTGTTAAGGTAGGATAACAAGGTTCCAATAGTTACCAGGCTACATTTCTTTCATCAAGTCCCATGTGGTGCTTTCAGCTGAAATGAGTGTGCATCAGCCAAGGTATTCCTGAAATGATTAAGCCCTTTATCTCCCACGGACTGTGGAAGTAGAATTTGGTTTGATGTGCAGAACAAATAAGCAGTAGTGAGCAACATTTAGCATTTATTTCTACATTATTATTTGGTCTTCAGGGGGAAAAAATTGAGTGTTGAGATAAAATTGTTACTCACATGGTAAAAGTGTTAAAAGTTGTCTGTTGCACTCACATAAATAATATTCAGAAACTGTAAAACAGAAAATCTGGTATTAGAAAGTTTAGATCTTCAGTCTGTAAAACTATAGATGTAGGTTGCTGAGTTTAAATGGCCCAAAAAATAAGGCAGTGTATTGATTGATTTTGAACCATTTATGATCTGTCTCTAATAACTCTTCCTTTATTAGAAGACTTACTCAGTTTTTCAGGAAAACAAAATCATAGTGAACAAGCTGATCAGCACTTAAATTTTCCTGAACAGCTGATAACTAGACTATGCAGTTTGTTTAGGTTATTAAAAATGCTACCAAATTTTCAAATTTTTTCAGAAATTCTACTACAATTGTTTTTGCAAAGGATAAATATCATTGGGAAAAATCACAAAGGCTGACATATACAGTGAGCATGGTGGAGATCTGAACATTGTATCTCATTTTTTATATTAAACAAGCATAGCAAAGGTAAGTGATGATGGTGGCCAAACCTGTGACTTTTAATACTGGAGGACTCTGTTTATTGTTTTTTGAAGATTCCTCACTAAAAGACCAGAAAAGCTTTGAGAATTATGATCAAAATTCTAAAGTAATACCATTATAATTGGTGGGTTTGTCTCAGGAAATTAGATTTGCTCTTATTCTCCTGTTTTCAGTATCTTAAGTTTTCTGAAAAGGAAGAATTACAAAGGTTTTAGTCTACATTCCACAGGAGAGATCATGTTGATGTCTCTAAGTGTCACAGTGAAATAACTTATTTTAAATTTTCTCATTTGTAAGAAGGATTCCGTCCTGTAAGAAGATCTTGCCTTTATCCTTTTTTAAAGTCTATTGCTACTAAGAATTAAAGAATTTATTTTAGATACATTATTTTAGCTGCAATAAGGAGATGTGATTCTGATCACAGTGACTCTTTGCTACTCCTTCTACTTTTCCTCTGTCTCTCCAGGCTTTTTTGGGAAACATGCTCTGGAGACTGCCAGAGGAATGAGTGTAGAGGTCTATGGCTCTTGTTTTGGCCTGACTATACACCAGCTGGTACAACAGCTACAGGGCACATTTGCTAGCTAGAACAATTTAGGGCAGTCCTGAGGTTGCTCAAAACAGCACTGGGGATGAACAGCCCCAAGAAGGATGCAGGAACTGGGACTGTGTCTGTCACCACTTTTCACTACGGCACTCAGAGTACTTTAGCCAAGTCAGGAAAATCTGGCAAGTGAAAAAATCTGGAGCATTATAAATGTGTTATTTTTAAATAGTCACTTTTAAAATGCATAGGATCACGATCTCCCTATTAATTTCCATTGATATTGCATCAGCTGCAGAGCTATTGTGTTAAGATCAGTCACTCTTTCCCAACTTTTTACTTTTCCTTTTGTTTTGTTTTTAATATATCCTTTCTTTTTTTCTCATGAGAGCTAAAACAAATAAATTAATACATTTTAAGTTAAAAAATATGCATGACAATATTTTAGTTTTACCTCCTGTATTACATAAGTAATTGAACTTCACCTTGTAATTTTTGCATTGAACCTTATAACTTGCAGCTTAGCTAGAATGTACCTTTTAAAAAGCTATCCAGTATTGATTTAAGAACTCCCACTGAAAGGGAATCAACTATGCCCCTCAGTAATTTACTCCAGTGATTAATTACCCTCAGTATTAATATTGTGCATCCTATTTTCCATATCTGTCTTTTTTAATCCAACATTTTCAGTGGGAAAGATAGAAGACTTTTTACACTGTTCTATGGAGAACTGCTCAGCACTAATCTATATGAAGCAAAAATAGTGTTACTCCCTTATTGCTCCCTTCCAGATGTAGCATTTCACCACTAACCTTTTGAAGCTCATTGAGTACTACAGACATGCCTCTAAATAGAGGCTCAAATATGATATAAGCCCATATCCTTACCTCCCAATGATTGCCAGAGAAATATATACTTTTACATGGGATCTGGAGAGTGAGCTGTTGTGTGTATTGAGGGGCTAAGACCGCAGGTACATTTACTCCCTAACCTGTATTAAGTAACCTCAAGGAGGTAGAGTTTAAGTCCTTCCTCTAAATGCATGTCTGAAAATAATGTGATTATACTGGTTAGTTTGTAGAGAACAGAGTTTTTCAGGCAAAGATTTTTCATATACTTTCATAGATGTCAACATGGTGATGGAGATGACTGGAAGGTATCAGCCTCTCCCCCTAATTATGAAACATAATTGTCAAAAGGAAATAAAAACCTTTGCTTATTTACAGGCTAAAATGAAGCAGCAAAAGTAGACATTGGTTAAGAATTGGTTGCATTGCCTTCAGCGCAGGCTAAAGTCTCTTGTTCGCAAATTAAACAGTACCTTTGGTGTACATTTTTCTCTTCATTTCTTCATCTCCAAATGTGCTTTAGTCCTAACCTAGAGGGACCACCTGTGAGTGAGAGGGTAGTTTAGTCTCCATGCTTATTCACTCCTTGGTCTCTCTGCTGAGACTGTCAAGCCAAGAATGCCAATTAGTTCAGCATTAACAAGCCCCTTTATGTGTTCTATTGGGCCTGAGAATTGACAGCTTCAATTCTGAATTTCCTTGGTTATGTGGATTTATGTTAAATTCTTGTTTCTCATGAAAATGCTCTCAAGCCTCTAGTTGGGCTGTAACTAATTGTTTCAGAATTAAAAGTGGGTGCAAATGAAAACCTGGTCAGGTTACCCTTGGACTTGGATACACTATCAAAGCTAATCTGTACAGATCTCGCTTAACTGTGTTTACAGTGCTCCTCTGAAATAATTTTTTTTGTCTAAAACTATGAAAAGTCTTAGTTTGATATTGATGGACATGCCTGATCCATGAGCAAATAGTGGGATTTGAAGCAAGCCCTGTTCAGAAACAAATTTTGAGAAAGGAAAAGAATTTTAAATCTATGCGCTATATAAACTTCCTTGTACATTTAGTTCAGCATCAGCCAATGTCTGCAAAAATACTGCAAGTGCTGGCTACTTATGGACTATATAGGGTATTTGTGCTTTCTCCTGTGCTACCTCACATGCTTAGGAAGACATATGGGTGAACTCCAGAAAACCATGTTACTTCACTTTTAGCATTCATCATGCCCTCTTAAAAGCCTTCATCACGAGTACTGCAACGTAAAAAAAGAAAAAGAAAAAAAACTGGCAGTGATTAGGCTACTCTATTGCTGAGATCACAGCATGTCCCAGGATCCTGTATTTTCTCATTGCTTCCTTGTGCCAAGCCATTCCATTGAGTTCTTTTACTAGATGGTAACATGAGGGAATTTTTTTTTTTTTTGCATAGGTTCTGACCCCTCCCAGGGTAAAAGTTTATGACATCGATCCCCATGCTTCACAGTAACACCAGTATGCAATAGTCTATAAGCACCTGCAGAAAAAAAAAAAGGCAAATTCAGAGAGATTGTGTCTCACTCTGCTTTTCCATTGACTGTACAACAGTAGTCAGCATGCCTGAAAAATGTCTCTATGCATGTTGTTTATAGCTCTGTTGCATTAGTCAGCTCCTTTAATAAATCAGATACAAGTTGTGACATGTTGTTAATTCGATCACTAATAACCTGCTCAAATTGCAAATCTATGTCAGCAGGTTGGTGTTGATTAAGTCATAGTCACTACTAACATATTGTTTTAAATGACTGATAAATTTTATTTGCGGCAGTGATAGACTGCCTGCTCTGCTGTATTTCGTTGAGGGCTTGTGGGCGATTTTTGTTGCGGGGGGCTTTTTGGTTGGGTTTTTTGTTGGGGTTTTTTTGGTGTTTTTTTGTCTCCTTGTAAGCTTAGAAAAATGACACAAATGGCCCTGAGGTGGTCCTCTAAAGGCCTTTCTCTTCCCGTGTTTGCTGCAAAGAGAGCTGGTAGCCACTAGAGGGGAGGAGACTGCCGGCTTTACTGAGCGCTCCAGCTACAGCTTGAAGGTGCAGAGGCTGTCACCAGACTGGTTGCCCAACGAAATGGTTTAAAATATGTTATGAAGGTTAGTAAAAAAATAAAAATAAAATGTTTTTCCCTCATGCCCCCACTTCCTTTAATGCATTTGAAATATTAACTGATCAGCACATAGGCTATCTTAGGAGGGTTACTGTCTCAGGTGATAACTGGGGGAGGGAAAAAAGCCTGCGGTAATAAACATTTAAAATGTTACGTCTGAAGGTAATGTGTTAAATCTTTCAAGGCAAATGTTTAATTTTCTGTGCAAGGATGCTGGAAAATTAGGGTGTAGTCTAGGAATAACAATCATTTATTTCCTGTGTGAAATGAGAAGTTTTGATTTTATGTGTTCGAAGTTTCCAATCATTCTGTCCATTCCCCTCTTCCCTTCCCCCCCCCCTCCCCCCCACCCATCCAC
>VWZP01004826.1:420093-434294 GCA_013396995.1 Dicaeum eximium | reverse complement strand
CAAATTACTGATGCTGAACAAATGTCTAAACTAGTAGAAAACTTAGGTATCATTCTTACAAACTTTTTGAAACATATGGTCTGTGTTATATGTAACCAAATCTAAGACAGAATAGCAGAAAATCTCATTTTATCATCTGTGGATGGATAAATATATATTTCTTTCTTTATATATACAGTTGACCTTTTTATTTTATTTTTTAAAACAGAGTGAAATTCTTGGTATTGTTAAAGAGCTATAATGTAGAACTGTAGCTTGTTACACTTACTCTCCTGAGTGTAATTGCACTAAGATCATTCAGTTTCCATTTGGAAAGCCAGTGGCAATTACTGGAATACAATGTATCATGCATTTGCTCACTGGATATAAAACGTATATACTAATTCGCAATAAAATGTAACAGCTGTCAGTGCATTTTCTGCTCTGTTACTTCAATAAATTGGAACTCTGACTAGAAAATGGGAATATTGCATTTTTACACACTCCGTAATGTGTTTGCTTTTTGCAAATACAATTTATTTTTTTCATGACAAAAATTGTGGTTTGTTATTACTGCTAGTGGATAAATATTCTTATATCAGAATGAATTACACATGGTATCTGTAAAGAAGTAGTAATATTTTCTGCTTTTTATTGTAGCCTGTCTCCAGTAAACAAAATGCACTTAACCTACTTCTGTCATATATTGGGTATTTTTTTTTATTTTATTTTTTCCTTAACATTGCAATGGTTGAGGGATGGCGGGAGTCTATTTTACCATACCTTTGCAGTTATTTGAGTAACTGGTTAACATTTTATAGGAGACTGTTATTTCTCTCTTGGATTTATTTTTATTTTTATAAACATATATAGAGATAAATAGTTCTGGAAGACAGTTATTAACCATGACTCTTCACATTATGAACTAGTGCATCTGAGTTTTATTTAAGATAAAATGCCTGCACATTTGTGTAATTTTGTTACTTGAGGTCAGACTTTTCACAGATAATTAGCCTTTTACACACTGTGAAATCAACCTGCATTGGTTATTTGGCTAGACTCTTTGCTTCTGTTCTTTATTTCCCAGAAGGTTAACGTGCTGAAAATCTAGCTGCAAGCACATAGTACTGTCTCTTTGTGTTGCTAATTATCCCGTTGCATAATTATTAATATCAGGAGCAGGAAGAGGAAACAAGCACACCAAATAGTCATGAATGCTAGTGTTCTGGCAGGAAGCTAGTCCTGCATTAATAAAATGTGCCTGTGCCAATATCACAGAAGATAGGAGCGTTCCTTGTTAAGGATCATTTATTAACTGAGATCATCTTTTAGTTCGCCTTGGGGTAATGACTAATGTCAATGGCAAATTTCACAGTTGTCTAGAGAAATGAATTAAATTTGTAATAAAAAGCCCTTCGGCTTGTTGTACATGTTCATTTATTGGAGTAGTTGAACTAGGAGAACTGTAAGGCAACCAAGAACATTGGCTTAATTTTCCTTACATATAATAGTGACCTTTAGCTTCATATTGAAAAAGTTACCTATTATAGACTGTTAAATTAAATGAGAAGTTCCTCTAATGCAAAATAAACTAAGTGACTGAGCTAAGTTAAACGGCCCTTGAGCTTATGAGGTTTTTGGCAGAAACAAATTCTTTTTTTTGCTACATCTGTTCTGCACCAGCCTTCTGAAGGTGGTTTGGTATCTAATCAGTCAGATAAAACATTACAAACTGGGATGCTAAGAAGAAGTTAGAATCCCATCCTACAGGGTACCGGGATGATTACAAACTTGGGACAGTACAGTGACACTTTCCACATTGAAATTGTGGTTTTGTTTGAAAAGTTTCAAATGTTCTTTATATGGTATCTTTTATATAAAGTCAAAGCAACCTGCTTCCATTAATAAAAAGGGTGTGTTGGAGTTTACTTTTTTAAAATTTATGCATGCATTGAAAAACAGAAGAAAGTTTTAAATATTGTCACAGCAGAGAATAAATATGAAATTTACAGGAAAATATCAAAATTTAAAGAGAAATGGCATGCACCACAGCATGGATGGAATGAGAATTATAGACTTTATCTTTTCCTAGGTCAAAGGAAAAGACAATTTTTGATTTTGGGGTGTATATATTTTAGTTTTAGGAAAGATGATAAGCCCTATCCCACCACCAATTTAATCTAACAGTTAGTGCGATGAGTTTCTCTCTTTCAAAGAGAGACAAGACAAGAGAAAACACAAAAAAAAATGTATGGGGGAAATCCCAGCAGACAGCAAGAGAAAAATACTGCAACTGTTGAAAGAAAATGGAGGTGGGAATACATTTACTTTGCCATCTTGACCTGGTAGGGCTCAGGATGTGCTTCATGGTGACTCCCCGAAATCATACTGCAGTGCTTGGAAAATGGTCAAAATCAATGCAAGAGTGCTGTCTTACTCTGCATGCTTTTCAAAGTTCATGACAGAATTGCAGCACCAATGTTTTCAAAATCACTTTTCTGTTTGTATAAATTCTCCATTTAATTCTGTGTAGTAGGTGGTTTTGTGCGATCTGCTGCTGGAATCCTGTGTTTATTTCCATCAAATTTAATATGGCAATCATTTAGCTTATTTACTCTGAAGGTTCCTGAAGTTTTAAAAGTTTTGTGGATGTGAAATTTTCTTTCTGCTCTATTCAGCAACAACAAAAAAAAAACTTTTGGAAGTCTAGTGATTTTAATGGATACTTTCCCCATAAAATAATATTTTAAAAATATTTTCACGTGAATTAAAGGATGTTCTTACTATAACTGAGGGGGCTGAGCAAAAAAAAAAAAATTGGAGTGACTAATAAAATTATGAAAATACAACTGTCAGTATGAATTCCTAATGGCTCCCAGTGCAAACCATAGGTTGTTGACAGACATAAGAAGTTTGTACAGAATTTTGGCAACTCTTGTATGCAATATTGTTGTGTGACCAAGTCAAGATTGAATTATTTCAAATGTAAAATTAGGCTGTGGAGGAAAGGTTATAGTCAAGTGTAATATCCAGAGATTGTAATACATCCACAGGGAGTCAGTGTTGCCGGGGATGTTTTTTGCACCAGTCAGTTAATGGACCCAAACTAGGGAGGCAGAAAATAGGGAGTTAAATGCAGAGGTACAAAGCTGCTAATGGTTACTGTTTATTTTTTCTGACAGAGAAGGTCAACTTTAATTTTGTATCTGTCACATGCCTGAATTCTAATGTATCATGTTAGCAGCTTTTAAGAATATTCCGGAGATGGTTACCAGAAGATAATGCAGAAATGAAGCATGGTGGCATTCGTAGGTGGGGGAGGGAAAGAGCAGGTTTACATTGTCCTTCGGTGTAAATCATTGTGGAGTTTAGTGGGACAGCTGTCTTTCTTTAAAGTCCAGACTAATATTCATGGCACAGACAGGATGATAAGTAATTGAAGAAAAATTGTCACCTACATGGCTCTGAGTAAAATCTGAAAGTTTATCTTTTATTCCATTTTGAAATCCAGAAAAAACACTTGAGAATATCTTTCTCTTAAGCAGTAAAAAAGGGTTTTGTTTAGCCGTATGTAGTGAAATTGCATTTTCTCACTAGCAAGAATGTACAGTAGCAGGAGACTTTCATTTCAAAAAGGCTACTCTAAAATCCAGCCGTTGAAAGTTGTGAACATGGTAAGCAAGCCCTGTGTTTTTAAAATAAATATTTTAATGCCTGTTCAGAATGTGGGCATGGGCATGTATAAAAAGTGTGGTTTACACAAAGTTTTCAGTATGTTGATTTAAGTGGATTTTTTGTTTGTTTTTTGAGGAAAGAAGAAAAAAGTGTAATCAAAGCTAAAACTTGATCTGAGTGACAAAAACATTCTAATTTTGGAGTTGATAAAGACAGTGATCATATACAGGTATTGGTAAATTTCAATATGCAGTTCTATGAAGAAAACGAAGAAATTTTGTCATGTGTAAGGAAAAGGAGAGTAAGCCATACATAATTTTTTTTCCACAACTTTTTTTCTTTGCTAGGTGGTGTGTGACCAATAATATAAAACCTTTAAAAAACTCAATGAAACCAATGTCCTTGCAGCCAGTAATATGATAGTGTGTAATTATTGTGCAATTAAATGAAATGCTTGAATATATATTTTCTTTAAATTCAAGTGCTGCCATCAGCATTTATAAAATTAATACCTGGAGTACCTGCATCACATGCCAAAATGTTTCAGAAATTTTGGTGTGAGGAATATTGGAAATTTGGGCTATTGTTGCTCAAGTCAGCCAACTATGGATTTAAATGGCTAAGTTTCAATATGCTGGCTTACTTTTGGGTTTTTTGTATTGTTTTATTCTTTTTTTTTTTGCAATTCTATTAGCCCGTTAGGAATAGATCTTTCCTCTCTGATCTGTTTATTTAAACTTAATTTTGTATTTTCTACCAAGAGGCATATCCTATTCTGGATTTGTTTTGGTTTTAATTTTTCCACCTTTGTAAACTGTAGTATTTAATTTTCACAGCCTTAGCTGACCAAGGAATACAGCAACATGGGAGAAATAAAGCAGATATGGGTGGGGTTCTCTTAAAACAAATTCATTTTCTCTCTGTGCGTTTCCATGCTGTGGAATAGACTTTATGCTTATTCACACAGAGGGAATTTAGAAATGTTTTTAGAAAATGCAGATGTGTAAAGCATTCTTAATAAGGATGGGAAAAGAGTTTGCACTCCCCTTTTAACCACTCTCTCACCTCAGCCCTTTTCAGCATGTAACCTTATTCTCTGTGGGATTACTTGGATGAAAACCAATTAGAGAACTGCTCACACAATATAAATGCATACAGATTAGTACAGATTGAACGGTACCAATGCCAACTAATCATACAGTATATAAAGTCCTAAACAATATAGATATTAAGGAATGATGGGGAAATGGACTCATATTGTTATAAAACTGAGCACAAAATGGAAGCAGCATAAAACTGTTTATTTAAATAATAAATAAAGTATAGGTTTTCTTTTGCCCCCTCCTTTTTTTCCCTTTGTGGCAATCTGCCCACAGACAAAACTAAGTATACCAAAGAAAAGTCAGCCCACATGTTTTTCAGGGTATTCCCCATGCTTTCATGGTAATGTTACTTTATTGCTGCTGTTTTTCGTCCTTTAACTGTCCGTCCCTTTGATAACCTCGAATGCAGAGTTTATTCTCCAGCTGGGATGAGAATGAGAAAATGGTCTCCTCTGAGGTGGATGCTGATTCCACTACAAAGGTGTCTGGGAGGGACAAACAGAGACTGTGAATATAACTGAGTTATTTTTATGCATGGCCCCCAAGGACTGTGTGACCTGAAGGGTTTGTTTTGCTGAGAGAAGCCTGCAAGAGGACGACTGCAGAACTGTGAGATCAGCCATTGTTTCCTTTTGCGTTGGTGTTGTCAATTCCTGACATTCCAGGGAGGATATTTTGAGGAAAATATAGTACTTTTTTTCCTCAAAACTGTTGCCCAGCAATGGAAATTGAATGATGAAAAAATGCAAGTCTCCATGTTTCAGGCTGTCTTCATACTACAATGCCTGTTCTGATATGCCTCCAGCTTTGGTTATTTGTCCTTCCTTTACCTTTTCTTGATGATTTTTCTGTTAGTATAAATAGGAAAATGTTTCAATGATTCAATTCTAGGCTTTCTCATGAGCAGTAAGCTCTTCCTATTTCCTTCTTCTTCTGCTTCTTTGCTATATATAATCATAGCGAAACCTTCTGACTTTTTAAAGTAATATCATAGACAATTATCATTCTGTTCCTAATTAGAGCCATGTGAGGTACCTGTTATTTACTTTAATATTGGAAAAGCTCTTTAATCCTTGAAAAACATTTTGGCAACAGTGTTGAAATAATATGACAGAATTTTGAGTGTCCTGCTTCATAACTTCTCCTGGGCATTTGTCTCACTGATCTCTTAGCTGCTGGATTAAATTGTCCACTTGCTGTTATACTGAAAATTATGGAGTAGGGAATCTATCTAGATATAGCTACAAATCAAAAGAAACACACATAAAAGAACTGAGTCATACTCAGTTTGGAAAAAAGAAACCCTTAACATAACTAAAGGAAGTGGAATAGTTTACAGGAGGGATTGGTGTGTACATTGGTCTTCTCCAGAACAGCTGTCATTTTTAGATCAGCAGTGATTATGCACTGAGTTTTACTCCAAAAGTGTTTACTATAGCATTCAGGAAAAAAAAGGCTAATTACTGTAGTCACTCTCTGTACTATATAGTGTCTGTTTTTCTCTAGCTTCAAAGAAGAGAGAAAAGAAGTCCTTCCTACCATGATTGTTACATAATTTTTGCTGGATTTTTGAGCTCAACTTTTGATAGAGATGTGCAGAAACTCAAATGCCTGCATTCATTAAGCTCTCACTGCTCATTTCTGTAGCTGCAATCCAGAGCCAAATCCTGACTGTATGCTCAGATACTAATTATGTCCTAAAAGGAGCGTTGGATTGGCCCTTGTGCGCGTGGCATCCTCATCAGATGATGTCTAGGTGCCGTAATTTCCTTAGCTGAAGTAGTCTAATAACGATTTCTGTATCATGAAAGAAAGTCATTTTAGAAGTGATGGAGAGAAAGCAAGAGCTAGCAGAGAGCACAGTATCCAAGCAGTGTGACTTCTTAGTGTTACAGAGCAGGAGAGAGCAGCAGGGGCCTAATGTCTGATACAAGGTCATGTAATCCACTCCTCTCTTCATGGCTTGTTCAGGTTTTGGGGACTTCACTGGCTTTGGTAGAAGCCAAAGTGGATTTTCAGATTTTTCATTTCAGACCTCAGATGAACACACACATGAGCAAATATAACTACTGTGTTGGAGCTTCTGGATTTTGCCTGGAGATAGGATCACTGGGGTTATTCATGTCACATCTCAGTGAATTTGAAGGAATACTGACCTTTTCCAAGAAAAATTCAGACCTGATCATTTGAACTTTTAGAGGGAGTAATTTTTTATCATTAATATGAATAATTTTTCAGATTTTCTAGAATGAGATTTATTTTTTCTCAAATGCCTTTCATTGCCATTGCCTTAATATTGCCCAGCTCCTTGGTGCAGAAGCAGGAAGGAGCCAGCTGTCTCCATTGCATTGCTATGGAGTGAAAGACCCTGACCCTCCTCAAAAGGCATAAATGTGCCTCTTCAGTTCATCTGAATGTTTAAGCCATATTAGGGAAGAATATTACTTACTATAATAACCAAAACTGAAGATGAAAATTTTTCATTTAGAGCACTTTGCTACATCACCTATCACTCCAAGTCAAAGTAAGCATAATTTGAAAGGAATTCTTAACATATAATAAGCAGGACTATGTTATAACATTGGTCATTTAAGATTTATTCTTTTTTCACAGATTTGTCAAGGACCAGTCAGGGAACTGATGTATCACAAGTCTGAAGGGTTTAAAATAGGGAAAAACCTATTAGGTCATCAACTCCTCCCTTCTGCTAGGAGAGATTTGTTACTGACAATGTAGTCAGAAATGCTTTGTCCACTTCAATTTTTAATGACACTTGCTGTTGTCTAGAAGTTCTGGCAGGAGAAACAACATCTTACAGAAAATAAAACCCCATCAGTGGACAAAGACTACTAATTTAGGAAATTGTATGGAAGTTACAGGTTTTGTGCAAGCCTTCTGAAGTCTTAGAAGACGTCTGTCCAGAAACAGTGAAAAAAGTCTGGGCCAACAGTGGGAAGATGTCCACAGTTCTTGAACATAAACCATAAATGATAGCAGAGCATTGATTTTTTAATAACAATTTTTATGTTCTATAAAAATGTATTGTAGGAAAAAAAGTAAGGGATGGAGGGTTGCATTTGAGTGGACAAAGGAGAAAATTAGCTGCCAAGGGTAATAGAATCTGTGCAGTACAACACTATTTCTGTTTCAGGCAGAGGACGGTGTAAGAAAGCAGCACACTGCTTACTGATTCATCTCAAAAAGCATGCTGAATCCTGAAAACCTGCCAGAGCTAACAAGATATCATGGGTGAATTCCTGTTCCCAAACAAGTGAGCCACTGACTTCCTTGGGGTTAGAATTTCACACAGTAGTTGAAATTTCTGTTGTGCGGCGTGGAGCTGAGGGGTCACTGAGACTTCAGCTCATGAATATGCACACCCAGTGCTATACTGGGAAGTGAAATGTGGGCTTCAAAGAAACAGGGAGAAATCAGGCTGGGATGCTTTCTGTACCATCTCCTGGCTGGGTCTCATTTCTACTAGGCTGATACTAATCCCAGACATTCCTTATGAATTTGCATTCCAGAGAACAATAACCTACCTGAAAGACTGCATTTTCTCTAATTCCTTTTTAATATCCTGTTCATGTTCCTGAGTGTATAAATAATGGATATGTTGTTGTTATGCTTCAATTTCAGGGGTATTTTTGAATGCTATCTTCAACGAAGTGGTGTCAGGGCATCATGTGAATTTTGAAGGAAAGGAATGCCATAGCTGACTACCTCCTTGACCAATAAACCTCTGTGCCATGCTCTTTCAGATTTTACTCTGTCACTGATACTGTCAGTTCCAGGCTTCCTTCTGGTCATATTTACTATCCTAGGCTGTAGGGGAGGGGAGGAAAAACTGCCCTCCAAATAGTAGAGAACTTACTCGCTGGGAATTCTGAAGATCAGGCTGAGGACCTTGAGTGGATTAGTGGATTATGCCTTAGACATGATGCTGCATTTTGTACTGTTTGGAGCATCTGCATGTTCTAGAGCACCTGTATGTGCCTTGGATACTTTTGTAACACTTGCAGCAATAATTTTCATTGACCTCATTCTCATCTAAAGTTTTAATAATTCAGATTTAATATGGAAGGAATTAACAATATGGCCTACTAGTCAAATTGTGAAAGATGTTCAGCATATGTGTTAATGAAAATCTCACATTTTTGTAGGTGTCCACACTGAACACTAGAAAATCTTGACCAAAGAAGAAGATACTCTCTGGAACAGTAGAAACAGTGTATTTCTGAGTATAAAATGTTTGAAAGAGTATTGACTTAATCTGATTTTTCCTCATAATTTTCAAAAATTATCCTTGTTTTTCACTATTATATTCCTCACATCAAAACATAAAAAAATACTATCTATTTTAATATGTTTCTGGTACCTTGGGAACAGTTGAACAAAGCATTTTCATATTAGAAAACACAGAAAATATATATCAGAAGACATAGTATCCATCAAAAATCAAAGATAATGAATTTTTGAAAAAACCAAGAAATTCTCAGCCAATATTTGTTATTCATGCTAAAATTCTGCTCCCTTTATCCATTTTTCATTTCCATACCAGAAAAAAATTTTAGCAGTTTTAGTCATCTATGAACACTCCCACCCAAAATATAGCACCGCTATAGGGAGATCTCTATACAAAATACCAATTTTGCTATATAACTTATTTTCCTAATAAATTTTGCAGTGGTATAAAGAAAATTGGACCACATTTGTCACTTGTCCTTCCTCAGGATAAAACTGCTTTTTAGATTTGTGGAGTGGACACTGAGGAACAGAATAACCCTGTAATGTAGCTCACCACTTGCTCTCTACGGGAAACTTAGGATGGTTTCCTTAAGAGCAGTTTACAGAATAGATATGACCCAGGTCCCTTATGTAGCTGGGCAGGTTTCTACCCTGAAGTCATTAGTAGAATTAGTAAAATAAGAGCTGACCAGATCTTGTTCATACTGAAGTCTGCTGCTGGAGCTGATAGTCTTGTAAACGTCTGCACTGCAGAAGAAATACTATGGGTGAGCCTGTGTCTGAGGACAGAATGAAAATACAGATAGTAGGATTCAGCTGGCTTTAATTCAAGTCATTGCTCCCAAATGTCCAGTAATGGCCACCTACTGATCCTGGTCCAGCTGGCAGCATGTGCATATAAAGGTCTCCGTGGAGATAAACAGCAATTAAATCACAGAGAGAGAGGGAGACAGAGGCAGAAAGCAATTGCTGCTGAAGAAGCTAACACTGGGAAATGCCACAAAACCAAGTTTCTACTGCATGTGTAAAATTATTTCTTATAGGATTCAAGCTGCATGTGCCAAAGTAGAAAACACTGATGGCCTAAGCATATTGGGGGGGAAGAGAGCTGGATATGATTTACACCGTTCAAGGCCACAGTGCCTGTGCTACTGTGATGGAAAGACATATGGTGCTTGCTTGAAGCAAGCCGGATACAAGCAGAGGTCAGTCTTGCACTGGTGAACAGTATCTTGCATGTGGGTACACGGTGCTACTGGAATTCAGCAGTGGCTAGCACAGCTTGCTTTTCCGTTGTGGACATTGTAGAATTGGGGTTAAAAGACGCAAAAGACGCAACTGTGCTCATTGCTGTAGAGGTTACCCTGAAAAATGTATTTGTTTGCAGCAGCGATGGTATAATTTCTGTTACAGGAGCCTTGTGCCTTTGTTAAGAATTTTTGTTTCACCAAAATATGATTCTTTTAGACACTGCATTCTCATGGTATTTAAAGGTAATAGAGTGGGTTAATACCCAGGAAATTCCTTCTTAGAGAATGGAATTTACTATTTTGGATATTTACATGATTTTTCTTTTTCCTATTGAAGTGTCTGTGAAGGAAAAGCCATCCTGGAGCGAAATTTTATTTACGTATAGAGGATTTTTACAGGAATTTTCTTTTCAGGTGCATTGACTCAGCCAACCTTTCTGTTGGTTAACATTTGGATTTTGTTAAAAAATCTGAATTTATGTCTGTCTTTCTCATGCACTCTCTAAGTTTAACTCACATAGAGGCAGTAGATGGTAATTTTGTTTCCATCCTCATACAGTAAAAAATAACCTCTTCGCATTAAGATGACTTTGCTTTTTTGCGAAGATGTAGTACGCAGGTCAAAATCAATATGTATCCAAATCCTTTGTGGCAAGAAAAGATGGATAAAATGCTTTGAGACAAAATTTTAAAAACAAACACTGTAATTAGCTTTTATTTAGTCTTTTTTTTTTAAGACAATGATTTTCATTTCATATGGAAATGTAGATTTCTTCAGAGTAATTTCATGTTCTTTTTGGTTTAAAGCAACTTTTTTCCTTTGATTACTGAAATATGCAGTTCTCTCTATTTAACACGTAATATCAAATCAACATACTTCCCCCTTCCTTTTTTTGCTGATGACAGTCAGCAGAAATCGTGTTCCAAAGTGCCCTGAGAACAAGGACATTGATCTCAAGTGAGACTCTTGTGCCACCTTCCCCTTGTCACTTTCAGCTGTAATTTGTTAAGATACCAGCTCTAAATTATTAAACACTTTATAAGTATAAATAATTCAGCAGTCAACAAATAAAGTGACAGCCCATTAATCAGTTCCTGTTCATGTACATAGGTGGCATGCTGTGGTCTGCGGTGGGGTATGAATTCTGCTGAAGTCCGTGAGCTTTGCAGCAGCGCTGCTTCTTCTCACATCAGGAAAAGGTTTGTGCACATCTTCTAGGCTTGTCATTTGTTTGCACTAAATCCAACAAGTTCTTGCTAAACTCTAGGGAGGCTCAGTGGTGAATTGAGAGAATTTTTTTGTATGAGACCACATTGATATGCACTCTTTCCTTCTGGCCTGGGTTTAAATCTTTCAAGAGTCAGCCCAGCTTGGAAACACCAGAAATCCATCAGTGTGCCTGTAAGCAGGAATACTGCAAACTGACATGGTCCAAACGACAGAAGGAGCACCTCTTTGCTATTTCAGGCATCATCTGAACAAGGGAAGCAGTGTGTGAACCAGGCTGAGATTCTTGTATGCTGCCCATAAGGTCAGCAAGCATCTCCTCCTCAGGATTTCAGTAAAGTTCTTGTCAAACACAAGCAGCATGTACCAATGAAAGGCTGTTTTCAGAACACCATACATTCCAAATCCAAAGTATTATTAGGGTTTTTCAGTACAAAGGCGGCCTATTTCATACTCCTGAAATTCTACCCAGAAGCCATCGATGGACAGAAATGTGGCACAAATGTCCTTGGAAATTTTTATCCCAATATGTCACAAAAATCTAGGTAAACCTGTGTATGAGGATTATGCACTATGCTTAGATGTAGATGTGATGTTATTTTGGGGGAAAAAAAAAAAGAAAAATTATCTGGAAAGTGTTTTAAAAAATGCTGAATGATTTTTTGTGTTTTTAAATCACTGTTTGACAAACATAAATGTAGAGTGAACGCCTTTAAGTCTTCATTTTCAACACCGCAGGTGTTGCAAATTTGGATTGGCAGTAAAAAGTTTCCTCAGGAAGAACTAGAAAATGGTTCTTTAACAGCTTTCCATTCTCATCTTGCATAGAAAGCCTGGGAAATTCTTGTTGCAATGGAGAGACTACAAAGAGGCAACTGAAATGATCCTAAGTCAAGGATCAATCCATCACACATAGGAAAAGATTATGTATGTGTCAATCTCTCTTGCTTTTTGATGCAGAACAAATGGATGTTACCCTTTGTAAATGGTTTATATGAATGCCAGTGCAGCGTTTTAATAGAACAGGCCAAGGACAGGGAGACCTCAGACTTCAGCACAGTCAGGGTTTCTTGCTGGATAAAGCACTAGACTGGAACTCGCAAGACCTAAGTTCTGCTCTCACCAAGCTGTTAGGTGACCTTGAGCAAGTCACTTCACCCCTACACAGCACCCTTATAAAACTGTGATAATGATATTGACCTCTTTTGTTACAAAAGTGTGAGGTCTAGTGTTTGAAAGTCCTGCTTAAGAGCAAGTGGTGGTGTCACCCTGTGTGTAGTTGGAACTTGGAGGAGACAATTTTTGGACCACATACATGCAAGTGAAGGGATTCTAAATTACACTGGTGATTTAATTTGCATAAGTGCTTGAAAAGAGAAAAGTGAGCACCTGTGATGAAGCTGGTCTGAATAATATATAGTAAGTAGGTGAAATGGCAGTAACAAGAAAATAATGTGGTTCAGAAACTGAATATGAGAAATGACAAGCAACTGGCAAAGGAAAGCTTTCACTGAAAGGAATGATTCTGTGGTGAAGCTGGGTAAATTATGCAGATTTTGTAAAAAAGAAAACTATTTGGATTTTTTTAGAGTGGGATCATATTAAACCTGTGAAGTTCTCACATGTAAATAAAGATTAGGCTTATATCTTTCCTGCAGTAGAACGGATGCAGAAATCTATTGTCTGGTGGAGAACTTACTGGGACATAGGACTGTTTATTGCAAAGTCAGAGCATCACAGAGCTGACTGAGGGTGAGGGAAACATATATGAGATATTACTTTTCTGACTATTAAAAGATAGTCTCTGGTCAAGGGATCAGGTTTCTGGATAATGAGTGCTTTTAAGGTCTGCAAGGTTAAGATGATGTGGCATCAGCTATATATAAAATGCTAGTGCTGCCACTTGAAGCAGAGCTCAAGGTGAAAGTTAAAACTGTCATGGAACAAGGTGGCTGAAAAAAGTTGCAAGGCCAATTGACTGGATCAGCAGTATGGTGGCAGTTAGAAAGACAGGCAAACTGATGATCTGCATCAATCCAAAGGACCTCAATAGCATACTAAAGTGCTTATACTGTTCCCTGCCAACAGTCACTGAAATATTGCCAATTCAAGTGAACACAATAGTCTTTTCAGTCATGGATGCCAGAGATGGCTTCTGGCAAGCAAAACTGGATGCAGCAAACAGTTACTTGACAACTTTCTGGACCCTGTTTGGGTGCTATCAGTGGCTGACAATGCCGTACAGAACAGAAATTGCTTGAGGGGGTACCAGCAGAGATTGCACACAGCCCCTGAGGGTTGTCTGCTGCAGATATCAGTGCAGATGACATTGTTTATACTTATGTGGGAGGGCAAGGATTGAGCTATGGCCAACCATGATCATAAATTTTCTCTGGTAGAGACAGGAAACAGCAAGAAAAAACAGTCACAAGCAAGCATAGGAATAGCTGTACTAGCTCAAAACAAAGCTCTCTAACCCCTGTTTCTAGTGGAGGCTGGTGGAGGAAGTCAAGAAGTACAAATACATGTCAAGTGCCCAGAAATAACACCACAAATTTCTTCTACAGAGAAATCTGAGGAGTTAGAGATGGCTGTAGAGCAATACACATCCTTGCACATTATCACTGCCATGTATGTCCATCAGCAGCTTCTGAGAGGCATTATTTCCCCCTCTTTTTTCCCTTCCCTTCCCTTCCCTTCCCTTCCCTTCCCTTCCCT
>VWZP01004826.1:213889-420062 GCA_013396995.1 Dicaeum eximium | reverse complement strand
AGTATCTTCATACCATCTGATATTTCTATAATTAAATTACTGACTAAAATTAGCCATTATTTGTTCATTTTAGGTTTTATTTTTTTCTCTTCATGTGTACAATCTAGTACAGATATTTTATTTTTGTAGATAATATTAATTTTTATTTATATTTACTCTAACATTAGGTCTTTAATGTCTTTAAACCATTTACTAAGACATTATGTCTTTAATGTCTTTAAACCATTCACCATCTGCCTTTTACTTCTCTAATTTTTATATTGTCCTCCTACATAATATTAAATGCCATTCTGATGAAATTTCCCTGTGTTTTTTGAATTTACATTTATTCAGTTTGAACATTTTATGCTCACTCTATTACCATAACTATTTGATGTCAAATTTTTGAGATAAGTCTTGTTTCAGAACAAAGTAAAATACAATTTCTGTTGTGGATTTGCTTCCCATCTATACCAAGTGTAAATCCTGTTGTGCCTTGATGCAATGTTTACCCACAGGATAAAGAGGGTTGTCCCATTATTTTGCTTTCTGCTTTGTCATCGATCTCTCTGAGCTTCCCTACCATCTCCTTGGCTTTACCACAGCCCTGTGTGAAGATAGAACAGTCTGCACTATTTACTTTTTTCATTTGGGAATGCAGCTGAAATTCATCAGTACTCTACGTTATTAATGGATAAAAGAAACTTTTTGTTCTTACTTCACTTTAGGATTCTTTAATGTGCTGACTAATTTTTTTATACACATATTATGCCTATGTTTCTGAAGATATGTTGTAAGAGAGCTAAAAGCAGGTCTTTTGCTAGAAGAATAACTCTAAACATTAAGGAAAGCTAAAATTTAAATGAGAAAAATCATCTATAAACAACAATAAAAAGGGAAAAACTCCCAAACCCCAAAATGTTAATTGTTTCTGATTATATTTTAAATAACTTCTCTCATTTTTTATAGATATAAAGTATAGTTTACTTTTTTTAACTTTTAAAAAAAAGGCCTTATGTTAACTATTCACTGCTGAATTCACATTGTCATTGTCTTTGGCTTCTGTTGCACATCAAGCCAATGCTTTCAGAGAGACAGAGAACTCTTTATGGAGGATCCAACATGTATTTCCTGAGCTGTAACCACCAATTATGAAAGCAGAATCATGTAGACTTCATTGGCATTCCCCAGATGAATTATTGTGTATTTAGCCACTAAAGCCCAGCTGCCACCCTTCTGGCCACTTTTTTGTGGGAAGTGTTTGCAGGTCCTCAACATTTGCACAGCTCAAAAAAAAAAATAAAGGTATGGTCTGTAGAGTTGGAGACTAGTGTTCACACCTTTTTCCAGACCACTGATGATTTACATTGGAAAACAGCAGCACAAGAACCAGTTGAGGGGACAACATCGTACTGTCTTCCATCTAGAAAATTAAAGAACATTTGGTCTATAAAGGTCTATGTTAGGACGTTTTCTTCCTATCCTTTAATCAGCTTTTAATCCATAAATGACCTCCTCTACCAATCCTGCCACAGTTTAATTTCTTTAGTAATCTTTGGTGTCAAGGACTTCGTAAAAATTCAAGTACGTTCACATTTCTGCTGACATCATCAGCACAGTAGGGTAGCAAGGTAGTATTTCCTTTACAGGAATCAGGCGCTTTCCTTTGTAACAAACTTTTTTAAAATTTTTTTCTTTTTTTTTCCTTTTTTTTCTTTTTTTTTTCCTTTTTTTTCTTTTTTTTTTTTAAAGGGAGATGGAATCCTGCCTTTTCTAGGATCATTTCTTGAGACCTTTTTGAGATGGAAGGTGCATTGGCAATCTGTCAGTCTCCTGCCACAGTAACCTTTCATAATGCAGCTTACAGATTGAAGCCAAAAGTCCTGTAAGTTCAGATGTAAGTTGCCTCAGAGCTCTTGGGTGAAGGCCATGCAGTTTAATATCTTGCTTCTTACATCAAATTGATCTATCTAGTTCAACTTAATGCCTGTTTAAGATCTTGCATGAAAGTCCAACACTGGGAACAAAATAATCATGTATCTATATTCTGACTTGGAAGGGACCCATAAGGATCATCAAGTCCAAATCTTAGTCCTGAATAGGACATCCAGAATATCACACCATGTGCCTGGAACATTGTCCAAACACTTCTTGAACTCTGTCAGGCTTGGTGCTGTGACCACTTCCCTGAAAAGCCTGCTCCAGTTCCCAAACATCCTCTGGGTGAAGAACTTTTTTCTAATAGTCAACCTAAACCTGCCCTGATGCTGTTTCAGGCCATTCCCTTGGGTCCTGTCACTGGTCACCACAGAGAAGAGATCAGTGCCGGTCCCGCTCCTTCTCTTCATGAAGAACCTGTAGACTGCAATGAGGTCTCCACTCACTCCCCACCAGGCTGAGCAAGGCAAGTGACCTCATTTGCTCCTCATAAGCTTCTCCTTCACCATTCTCCTGGTCCTCCTTTGGATGCTCTACAATAGCTTTAAGTCTCTCTTATATTGTGCCACCCAAAACCGTTCACATGACTCAAGGTGAGGCCACCCCAATCCCCCATCCCCTTCCTTGGCCAGCTGGCCATGCTGTGCCTGATGCCCCCAGGACAGGGCTGGCCCCTCCTGGCTGCCAGGGCTCTGCTGGTTCATGTTCAACTTGCCATTGGCCCCCGGGTCCCTTTCCATGGCACTGCTCTTCAGCCTCTTGGTCCCCAGTCTCTCCGTACATCCAGGGTTGTCTCATCCAGGTGCAGAATCCAGCACTCACCCTTGTTAAACTTCATACAGCTGGTGATTGCACAGCTCTCTGATTTGTCTAAATTCTCCCTTCAAGTCTTCTCTGTCTTGTAGGGAGTCAACAGCTCCTCCCAGCTTTGTATTATCTGCAAACTTACTTAGTATCCCTTTAGTCTTCTGTCCAAGTTGTTTACAAAAATGTTGAAGAGCAATCTGATGTGAAAGCAGACCCTGATATTTAAAATGCTTTAATTTGAAATTAATTAAGAAATAAAATTACAGAGTGAACTGAATTAAAGTGAAGGTTTCAGAACATAATGGAAAAGAAGTGAGAAAGTTAATTCACCTGTAATATAAATCAATTTTTGCTTGGTATTTACAGGCTTCATGTTTCCCATAATATTGTAGCTTCTTTGTGCATTTTGCTACACATATTATTGCCCTTGCATATAGAAATATGTAATGAATTTTGAGAACTGATCCATGGTAAAAATCTATATATTTTATACCTGGTTTTTATTTGAAAACTGTTTCCTAGGAAGACATACATATATTTATATTTGCATCTTAGAAGATGAAGAACAACACCTGGCATGTATTTCTCTACAGAAAATGTTTAGCTTCACATCACACATCTTCCTGGTTAGGAAATGAAGAGTTAATTAATCTCTCTTAGCTGCTCTCCATTTATAGTTCAATCAGGGAGTACATTCTAGAAGAATCAAATCCAGTACAGTTCATAGACATTGCAGTAATTTTGTACCACTATATCATACTACCAGAGGGGATATCAAGATTAGAGTTTTCATGCTGAATATTGAACACATCAGGCTGAAGATGTGGAGTTCTTAATTGCCAGAGTGGGAGTGTCTATGCCCAAAATAAACTTGCAATGGAGAAAGTTCACTCATCAACTTGCAAGGCACAGGACTTGTTCCTTTTATCTGTTTTGGTTTTTTTCACTTAGGCAGTAAATTCTCTTTAAAAAATGATACAAAATAATTAATACAATAATTAAGACATAATTATATTAATCATTAAAACAAATAAAATATTATAATTCTTATAAATTGATTCATATAATAACTAATATTTAATAAAAGAATTATTTCTTATGTGCTGAAGTCTTGGCCAGTGTCTATGGAGAAGAGAGGGTTATATATTGGCCAGTGTCAGTGGAGAAGGGAGGGTTATACCTTCTTGAGCCAACAAGAGATTTTTTTTTACCCATATTTTATCCCACAGAGGGAGGTCCTAACTGTTTTCAGCTTCTCCTGGAACGTGTCTTAATCATCAGTGTTGTTACCAGAACTGTATCTTAGAAAAATTTACATTCTCATTTGTAGACCTCCTGAGAGCCTAACATTTCTGCAGCTTCAAGTAAAAGAGGAAATTTAAATTGTTTTCTTATAGTACATAGATCAGTGTATTTAGTCAGTGGGGAAAAGGTGTTTTCTAGCAATTTTGGAAAAAAAGGCCCTCACTCTTTCAATTTTTAAGTAGAAGTGCCCAAATGAATACACTTGATTTTGGATAGGGAGAAATATAAACAAAATATTTCTGAGTTGTTTACTATTTCTGGTGCAACAAAAAATCAAAATTCTGTTTAGTTTAGTTTGAATATTTTCCCTTCCTATTTTAGTTAATGAACTTCTCACTTCTTTCAATTCCTCCATGTCCCACTCCCCAAAATAACCAACATTCTCAACACAGTCACATCAATATTAATAAAGAATGAGTGTTTTGTGATTTTTGGATGAGACTAGCACTACCTCTGATGGAAATCTATTCAGCACATTTTGTTTTATATAAAATATGGTAGTATAGCAAAAGCGAAAAAGATGAGATTTTAGATTAAAGGCTGAAAATCTCTCCTGGAAATTCTATTAGGAAAGCGAAGTAGAAAAAATCTTTTCTATACTGCAGAGGAATAAAAACTAACAAAAGCAGATTTTTTGCTCACAAAATGATGAAATTTTCCCCATAATGCTTTGGGCCAACTTATTTTATTCAATGCAATTTAAATATTTCATTTTGATTTCCTTATTAATGATTTTCTCTAAAAGCAATTTCACTCTGGGAAGAAATTTTGAAATAAACGTTCAATTCAAAAAATGCTAAATAGGGCACTTGGGTGTTATTGAAATACCTAGCTTTATTTCAAGCTGACATGCTTTACAAATGCTGTAGTTTTTATTAAAATTTTATGTTAAGTAGTTCAAAACTGTGTGATTATAAATTTGTGAGTCAAGTCTATTGCCGGGAAAATATAATATTCCTTAAAGGAACAGGTGGTTGGGCATGTATAGCTTGCATTGTACTGATCAGGAACTATTTAAGTGATACATGGAACAGACTTCAGCGTGCTAATACATTTCCAATTTATGGGCAGAATGGGTTATTAGGTTTTGTTTTTGGAGGGGAGGGCAGGGATAGAGATGGTGGTTACATCCTTCACTTCAATTATAGCAAGAATCAATATTCAGTAAGTACAACGTGCTCGTGTTCTACAGACTGGATCCAGCCCCTGGGATCCACGAATGCTAAAGAGCTTCCAGGTTTGCAATCCTGACATTTGGAGTACTGCAGCTACAGGGTGCACTGTGCCATGAAGCTGCTGATGGTCTAGATCTGACCTCTGGGAACATGGCATGGCTGTTGCTGTTTATTCTTTGCATCTACCTAGTGCCAGAGGAAGGAGGACTCTCCAGGGCCAGGTGGTGCAGAGGTCGGACAGGGAGGACAATAGAAACAGACTTAAATAAATAACCAAGAGCAAGGAAGCAATCAGACTGCTGTGATAGCTAGTAGACCCTGTGAACACATCAGGATTGTAAGATGCACTGCAGAAGGTGACTTAATGAAAAATTGAAAGTTGAATAATGAATCAGTTTAAATACTTCTTCCAGAGAAATCCTCTTTAGTCTGAATGAAATTAACATCTTGGAAAACAACACGTTGGTGCTTGCAATGAAGTTTAACAAATGAGAGAGTGAATGTTTACATCAGTGATTTACCAACTCTTGTCTCTTAACAGTAATAAATAAAAATAAAAAAGTAGCCCAAGTTTGGTGGTAAAGTAATCTGGGAGTGTAAATTTATATTTAGTGCAATGGTAAATAACAAGCCCAAGAAAGGATACAAAGGTGAGAGAGGATTAGCACTGATGAACCTGGCAGAATGAACCTTATAGCAACAGTCTGGATTGATACCAGTAGGGCAATTTCTCAAGGCCACAGAGAAAAATGCGACTGCAATTAAAATTAATGCTAATTATACCCTACTCAAAAAGGAATATGTCCTGGCCATGTTGTGCAGAAGATGGACGTGGTAACAGCTTGTGGCAAATGGTCAGACTTCAAAGAACACTGGGATGTGGTAGAGGCACCTGGATCCACAACAATACTGAGGGCTCCCTGGCCAGGAAAACATCTCATTCCTTCTGAAGGAACGGCTGCAATAGGTCTCAGTTGAAAGTGTTAACATTATTTTTTTCAAAGTCAGGTGAATAACCATTTGGTAAAAAAAAAATGAGGTAGATCTTTCTCTTATACAAACAATCACCACTCCACCTGTTTTAATAATAGTGGTCAGTCAAAAATTAAGTTCACTGTGGACTCCTCAGCATGAAGATTCATTTTCCATCCATATTTCAGGGAAATACGTAGACACTTTAACATACAGCAGACATTGCCCAAATAGATCTGAATAATAAGAACTAAGCAACATCAGTACTAGAAATATAAAATATAGTTCTGCATTAGGAAAAATATCAATCTTAGTTACTTTAAAGATATTTTAGTAGTTAAAAATAGATGCATTTGTTAAAGATTATAAATTATCACCAATTGCTGGTTTTTAGCTAATTTAAATATTACTGTTTTTCAGTCACTGTGAAATTCTGGTGTAGGTTTGGGAAAGCATTTTACAAAAGACAACCTATAGGAAGCTTTCGACTTTGTATGTATTTAGAGATTTAAAATGAGACAGCATACTATTTCAGATAGATATAAAATTAGAAGCATCAGCTAATGAGATGTTATGTGTTATGACTCTTTAATGTGTTATTTATGGAAAACTTTTACTAGGATATCTATCACTCAAAATAAATGAAATATAACCATTTTATTAACCATATTTATCAATCACCATTGTGCTTGAGGAATAGGTTTTTCCTGTCAAGAACAAGAAAGCATACATACTATTTTCATTTTATTCTGCATGGGTAGAGCTTCATAACGGAAAATGATATACAGGAAATAATTTTAACTTCAGTATAATATTCTTTCATGCTAGAAATTCAGAGCAATTCAGAAACATTAAAGATATGAGACAGAAGGTGCAAAGAAAGGACAAAATTATCCAAAGAATAAGCAGTAGAATATGGAAAGAACCAAAAGATTTCATCTGATCTTGGCTGGAAAGCATCTTTAACTGAAAGGTAGTGACACTTTCTGAAAAAAACCAGGGATCTATAAGAAAGTGAGAGATAGAAAGTTGCAGAATCACTTTTCAACCTCGACTGTAGCTAAAGCAAAGCATAACTTCTTGCATACATGTCTTTGGAGATGTCTTCAACTTTCAGAAAGCCTGATCTCATCACTGAGGGGCTGTGAGTCTGCACCAACCTCTCTATAGGTGCATATCTGCATGCTCCTATACACTACCATTACTGCAAGCACACAGTGGGGACTGCTGACCTGTGCTGTTATATTTCAAAACATAAGGAAAAAAAAAAAAAAGAAGAAAAGGGAATACTTTTTAACCACTGAGAGCAGTCTAGTGTTGCTTCAGGACAAAGTTTGACTGAACATATGACTAGACACATGGAATCAAATTATTTATCCGCATGAAACAACAACTGAGTGAAATTTTCATTCCTTACAGGAAAGCATCTAAAAAAGACCTGTGCATCCAAATTTTGTAACATGTTTAATAGACATCTGCATATTTTTTCTAGTTATTTTTTCTTATTTTTTAAGAGGAGGTTTCTTAGTGGTTCAAAAAAATTGAAAAGAGCAATTTTTGGTTATTAAAGTACATGGAAATGACAAAAGCAAAATGCAGAAATATATAATTACTTATGTAAAATTATTACACAGTTATTAAGATTTAGTATTCATAATTCTTATCATATTCATATGAAAACTTAGCCTGCAAGAAGGAGAGAGAAGGGATCCCAAGTATCAAAACAACTACAGGAACACAAACTCTTTATTTTGCAACAAAAAGTGTATCATTACCATGTCATGCATTGTTGTCTAACATGCATAGCAGCCTGGTGCCATGGAAAACAGACAAATGCAAGCCCTGTCCTTGATGTTTACACTTACAAGGGCAAGTGGTTAGCAGAAACAAATGACTATATCCTGTAATCAATAATTACCAACTAGGGAAACTGAATGTAATCACTGAACAAAGTGGTTATTTAATCAGAAGGTATTACTATGTATTATTCAATATTTAAGCTCATTGGGTATTTACTTGGTTATTTTGAACTTATATATTTTAAATAGGTTTTGTTTACAAGAAACAATAGAAGACTTGAATAGAAGTCTGAAAATCAGTAATTTTTGAGGGTGCCTGAAGCCAAGGTGGACATTTGATCTTGAAGACTCCTATAAATTAGTTTCTGCATAGCACTTATGTGCCAGCAGCTTAATTTTTTTTAATTGACCTTCAGATCAAGAGAAGTATATCTCTGATTCATTATGTTTCAGACTTCTTCTTCGTGTATCAAAGCTACAGGTTGCTTTAACAACAGAAATTTTAAACTGCCTTGCAGTTTTTATTTCTTAGAAATCCTTTTCAGCTCTACTGTTGGAGTTATTTTGTATGACGTGAGTTTTTTGTATGCCTGTGAGCCTCTCTCCTGTCATGTCCTAGTTTTGACTCTTAGGCAATGTTACCTCATTTAACTGCAAAAATTACACTTAAAATGCGTGGCAATAGCACCTGTAATTTTGCCCTGGCTTTATCAGGAAAAAGCTCTGAACATTTAGTGTGCTGAGCACTGTGTGAAGACAAATATTGGATGAAAGACTGTAGACTTCTAAGTGACTTTTTGGGATAGTAGATTGATTGTTTCACAGGAACCTTAGGGCACTGAGGCATTATCTCAACACTGTTTAAGCTCAGTCTCTCGACTCTATAGACACTGGAGAATATTTGGTGGTCTACCACCATACTTATTCCTGTGCAAACACTTCGATTTCATGAACTCTGAAAGAGCACTGAAGGTGCTTTATCTCTAAAATGAACTAACAGGAACCTTAGTTCTTAAGTGAAACAAGGCTTGATCCTGCCTTGACCCTAATGGTCAAGTTTAGATTAGATGCACCTTGCTCAAAGATATGGGAGGAGAACCTAATCCCAAAATGGCTCCATTTCTTGAACCATAAACTAGCAGTTGTGGCACACAGTTTATCTTTTGTAACTTTTAATGGCTCTTTCACTAAGCTAAAATGGTTCTGCACAAGTGTCCTCTTTTCTTTACTAGAAGACAGATCAAACTGAGCTTCCTTTGCTCTTCCCAATCAAGCTAAGCTTTGATGGATCCACATGTAAATCCATACTTTACTATCTGGACTCCTCTTCCTTCAGCACAACAGAGAAATTTGGAAGATGTAAGCAAACTTGCAGATGATTGCAGTGTTCAAAAACAACTCCTGTGGTTGGTTCTTCACACTTGATACTTTGAATATCCAAATATTTTTCTGTTCAGCTCTCTTACCATTATAATTTTAATTTGTACAGAATTTTTGTGTGCCTTGTACCAAATGACAGGTTCTTTGATCTTGGAGAAAAATAAAATATTGACATACATTCCTATAACCTTACCTTCCATTCAGGAATGAGAGGCAACTCCAAAAACTAGGAGTGGAAAAATTGTTACTCAAATATTATTTAATTTTTTAAAAGATTTTGTATTTTAAATTCCACGTCCACTTCCATTCCTCAGTAAAGTGGGCAGAACAGTAAAAGGAGTAGGGAATGCAAAGGATTTACTGAACAAAATATTTTGCAAAAGGAATAAACATTTTGTATTACAGAATCTGCTGTGTGTGGAAATAATGAAAATAACATTTTTTAAATTTGTGACCGTGTGATACTAGCAATCCTTAAAAGTGTCCTACTTTGGCAACTTTGAAATTTGGTATCTTGTGTGCATTTCTTTACACATTAACTTGTTTTTCCTGCCTTTCTGCTCATTTGCTTGCAAGATGGATGCAAGTATAGAGATACACACCGCTCCTGAAATGAAATTCCATGTTTAGAGTCTCTGCTTCTAGAATCAGCTAAGAAAGGAGGTAATCCCTTCTGGTCCTCATGACTGCAGTCTGTCAGGAGGAGCATAGGATTAGCAGTGGAATACTGGACTGTTGATTTCAGTGTTCTTACAATAAGCAACATGATAACACAGTCTCACTGAGATGGTTACCAAACTGAGTGTTTGGACCGCATGAATTTCCCATTACCCCTTACACCCCTTGCCCAATACTCTGCTCTGTGCTGGTGCAGCCTCCCCTTGAGTCCCATGAGCAGTTTTGGTCACCTCAATATAAGAAATTAGCTCATTAGAGAGTGTCCAAAGGAGGGCTAGGAAGATTGTAAAGGGCCTTGGTAGAAAATTGTTTGAGGAGCAGCTGAGGTCACTCAGTCTGTTAAGCCTGGAGAAAAGGAGATTGTGGAGAGACCCTGTCAAAGTCTACAACTTCCTCACAAGGAGAATAGAGGTGCAGGCACTGATCTCTTCCTGTGGTGACCAGTGACAGAACCCAAGGGAATGCCTGAAACTGTCAGGGGAGGTTTAGGTTGGATATTACAAAGAGTTTCTTCACCCAAAGTGTGTTTGGGCACTAGAATAGTTTCCCAGGGAAGTGATCACAGCACCAAGCTGTGAGTTCAAGAAGCAGAGATCAAGACAGAGTACAAGAAGCATTTGCACAATGCTCCCAGGTACATGGTGTGACTTTTGAACGTGGTCCTGTGCAGGGCCAGGACTTCAATTCAATGGTCCTTGTGGATCCCTTTCAAATCAGCATATTCCGTGAATCTGTGAAAATTTTCATTGGAATCTGATTTCTGTAGCAAAGAGGAACATGGTAGTTTCCAGATTAAATTAGCTCATCTGGGTTTTATAACTGTGTTTTATTAAGCTTTGCCTTAAATAAGTGGGTTTTTTCCCCTTCTTCATTTTATTTATCTGCTGTTAGATTTATGAACAAGACCTGTAGTCCTCCTCCTATTATTCAATCATTTAATCTTGGTGTTTCTTCTTAAACAGTGACATCTTCGTTGCTTTATTGTATTAATATAACTTCTTTTTTTTTTTAATTTTGGTTAAAATTTACCTTTCATAATCATGTCTGTAGAGACCGTTCTGAGCAAGGTCTTATGCTAGGGTCTTAATACTTGTTGATTGCTTGTTGATCTCCCTCCCCACTTCAGAGACTCCAGAATCACTAACAAGTTTCAGGCACCTGCACCTGCAGCTTGTCATCATTTTGTGATGATTTTTTTGAGACTATATCTGCACCATTCCCCTTTCTAAGAGAAGTCACTGCATCTCACTGAAGAAAGATATCTTCTTATTCTAGCACAATGAATGTTCGGTAAATAAATGTGTAATTTTGCAGTAACATCCATGTTTCTAATTTTGAATTCCCATTTATGTTTGTTCTAAGTCTGTCATGTTTTGATATGGCTACGCAGCTATCAATTTGCCATATTCATTAATTCTTCCTCTTAAAGGTAAGTGTTCTTCTGAATCTCAACAGTATCCAACAAAAGTCTTTGCTACTGGTCTCAAGACCAGTGTGGATGAGTGTCAAAAGAAGTTGGAAGGAACTTCTGGAGGTCTGTAGTATGACCTCCTGACCAAAGCAAGGCTAACCAAGTTATTTAGAGTATTGTCTGGTCATTTTATGGAAACTTCCAAGGCAGGGCACAGTACTGTATGACAGAGACCATCCCGTGCTTCAGACTGAGCCCACTGTGACTTTCCTCTATTTCAGTTATGAGTGCAGATGATGTGAAATAAAGCTCATCAGTGAACAGATGTTTTTGTCCCCATATTCAGGCAAGGGCAGATGTATCTCTGCTCTAAAGATAAGAGAGAAGAGGGACTCTGGCCTCTGCCTGAAGCAAGCAATGTATGGATGTGCTGTCTGGAGCCCAGCCCTGACACTGACTAAAATCTTTTCATAGCAGTGGCTTCCCTAACATGGGAATATTTCCCCTCTCAGACCTCTTCCAGAAAATATAGTACTACAGGTTTTATAGGCAGTAATTTCTTCACCTTTAAAGATTCCCAGAAGAGTCTAAGAAACACTTGGATCATGTCAGCATTTGTCAAGAAGAAGAGGAACTAGGAAAGGCTTTAGATCCTAGTGGTAGCTAACAAAGGAATGATTGTCTGCCATATCTTCTTTTTTGTCATTTGCCAGATTTTCCTTTTCCTGTCTGTGAAAATGGACTACTACTCTATTATTTCTTATTTAAAATCTCTAATCGATCAAGACTGTCTCAATCCCAGAAGGCAAGAAGATGTGAATAAGTAACTTTGGAACTCTTATTGGAGCTGAGATTACTGCTTAGGGACTCTAATACGTAAGGTGTGACCTCTATATCCCATCATTATTTTGTCTACAATAGACTGCTCTCATACTGGTGATCAAGCTAGGAATCACTCACAGAAATTTATACATTAATTTTGAATAACAAATATGTTTGAGAAAATTAGTCTGTTCACAGATAACTCACAGTTACCATCCTGTGATAACCCCTTTTTCATTTAGAGTGAGTTAAAAGGTTGGAAACAATGATTTTGTGACTCTCTTTCTCAAAGTTTAAGGTCATTTAGGGAGCATGTGTTTGTAAGACAGAATTTTTTTGTACAGTGGGCTTGGATTTTTTGATTATTGAAAAGAAGCATGCAATTTTAAATAGTGAAAATTATAATACCCTGCCTTTCAGGTAAGAAAGTTTTAGATTTTACCACACTAGAAGCTGTGACTTGTTCTTGCATGTGAGAAACTACAGTAAAAGAGACAGCAGATATCCAGTGCAGTAGAAATTGTGCAATGAACTGGCATATGCAGTTTGCCATTCTTCAAATGTATGCCTGTGCTGGAGTCTGCAGTATCCCATCGTTTTTGCACATGTCAAAACCACTGAAGGCTGTTGGAAATTCCTATAAGGAAAATATACTCTAGTGGGGTTTTGGTCTCTCTTAGGAGGAATATCACTAGGTATTCCATGAAACTGCCTATGAACAGAGAAAGGGAAACCTGAAAGACAAAGGTATTTTTTTTTTTTTTTACTTAAAGCACGACATATTCTTTGAAGAAAGACAAGGAGAAGAAAGCTCCTACCTTACTTTGGCAATGTATTTTAATGTAAAGAAAATTATATTAGATTTAGGAACCATGTAAACTGTTAAATGAACAAGAGGGATCAAATTCAGGTGGAGATATATATATATGCTTCATTATAATTCTCTGCAGTAGAGAGATCCTGATAACATCCTTCAAGTCATATGTTATCACTTCTGCCAGTTATTATTAGAGCTACTTGAAAAATAAGTTAGCATCAGTACAAGTGAGGACAACAAAGCCTGATACTCAGGCTGATGTCTGGTCAACAATATAGGATATTTAGTTTTGTTTTATTAATTTTTTAAAGAATCTAACTTATCTTATTCACAAATGGAAATTCCATAAAAGACACTGGTGGAACCTTGGGAGGGTCAGAGATTATTATCAGCGTGCCTTCAGCTTTAGGTTGATCTTGTTCTAATACACCCAATCAAGTCAGAGCTGATTCAGTTTACTTCTTTTTCTTTTTATTTTTTTTCCCTTTTATTTTCTTTTTCGAGGTGATATAGTTCTTCTGATTCAAGTTGTGGTCAAATTTTGATTTTCAGATTTATAGGTACTGCTTTGAAACTCCTGGTTGGTCAAAGCAATTTCTTTAGTCCCCTTCCTGAGTTTACTGCTACACTAAATCAGGCAAAAAGCTTATGCTGACATCTGCAAAAAGAATTTCTTAGAGAATTTTGTAGGTTTTTTAAAAGCTGATTCTGCCTTTTTCCTTCAGACCTACAATATGTGCTTTCATTGTTCACACACCAACTTATGAATATGTTGATGCCGTTTTCTCTTTTTTTAAGCTCCCATCTGAGTTCTGTTCATCACAGATGTTTAGACACACAGCTGTCCATCTACAGTGGTTCTGCATGAAAGACCATGGCTGTTGTGTACAAAGAAGGGATTCAGGCAAAATTTACTATAAATAGATAGCATTGTCTGCTTCTTCATTCTTCACTGGAGTCCTAAGTTCTGGAATTGGAATATTTGCTACTTTATCAAAATAGTTTTTGCCTCCTGCCTCCGCTGAACTAAAAGATGAAGTGCAACCTGAGCATTTATTATGGCTGTTATTTGTGAAAGGTTTCCATTCTCCCTGAACCAAGGAAGCTGGCTACTCTGGCACGGTCCCAGGCAACATGTAGTGCACAGTGAGCACGGGCACACAATGTGTGCTGTTGCACAATGTGGCATCTTTACCTGTACAAGTTGGCAAACTTCACATAAGATAAACTGTTTAAAAATGCTTCAAGGTCATGCCATTAATGTCTTAAAGCATTTGATTTAGAGAACAGATCTGCATGCAGCATAATAAGCCCCTCTGAAAACTGTGGAGCAGCAGCATAATATCTGAGAGCATTGTGGCAAATTGGGAAGTTGAGATGGAGCTGCTAATTATTCCAAGGCATATTTCTGAAAGGACAGGAGGTGTGGGATGTTCTCTGCCAAAAGCCCCTATTTCTTGAATGCTCTCACCATCTCCATATGCACATATGAAACTTAAGCTATGCTATGTGTGTATAAGCTGTAGATAATGTGGTCTTATCTATTGCTTGAAACCTTGAAAATCAGTAAGATAGAATTCAATAATGATGAGGGCAGCAGTGGAATAATTTGGGTAAGACTAGATTATCAAAAAACAAAGAAGAAACTGCAATTAGCATCTGTTACAGACCCCCAGGACTATAAGACAGTGAGGAAAAATATTCATAGAACAACTCTGGAGTAGTTCAAAACCACACAGTACTGTCCCAGAGGGGACTGTAACTGTCCAAACATCTGTTAAATTATAAAGCTACTGTAAATATAGATCAGAGATTCCTATGCACAAATGAAAGTGTGCAGATCCTAAAGAAGATTCCTATCTTTAGTGGTGGTGCACCATATCAAAAATATCATGCTAATAAGTCAATAAGGAGAAGCTACTCTGAAACAACAGGAACTATATTAAGGATGCATGAATACAATAGGAAAATTCTAGTGAAAATGTGCCATTTCAAGTCAGGAATATATCAATAAAAGAAATTATAATGTCATAAGAAAAAAATCATTTTAGTATGAGACTAATATTTACTTGATGCAGTGTTATTGCAAAAACAATATCTACATAGATATATAGATATATAAAAGACATGAGTAAGCAATTTGATGAGGAAGAGCATTAATGGAGGTTTATAAGTAAGAGTCATTCAATAACTGTCTAAGATTTTGTTAAAGGTTTCATGATAGCTGTACACACCTTGAAATTTCTAGAAAGAGAGAGGAAATGTCTGAGTAAGAAATTTCTTTCTTTTTTTCATACCACATATCCCTCTAGTTGTCCTCTTCCTCTCTTTCTTTCCTTTGAAGAATAAGCCATTGTTTCTCTTCCATATTAGATAAGGATTGGAACAGATGCAGAAAAAGTTGTTTGAGATGCTGGCATTTAATGGTATTACTTTGGCCAGTAAAGATGAGCAAATGTTTGATTTTGGAGATATTTGGAGAAGGTTAAATGTTTTGAGATATTTGGAGAAGGTTGTTGATCTACCTTTTAAACCATGTGATTTCCACAGGAGTTTGATGCCAAGTGGAAACAACTTTTAGTGATGCCCCAATCTTTTGTTTTCCTTTTAATGACCTCTGGCACTTTCATAGTGATGCACCAAAATTACGAGGTTCATCTTTTGGTGCTTCATCCAGGTAAACCAAAGTGTATCTGACTGAGGCGTAGCTGCTTGACCTCCATTCACTTGCTCAACAGAGGTAAAGCAAGAGGACTATTTGAGTGACCAGAAAAAATTTTACTGGTCACTGAGTTACATTTAGTCTTTTATTGACCTTTTTTTGCTTCTTCCAGCAGCATGAAAAGGTGCACGCTGCAATTTATATTGTTAATGAGATATGAGAGGCACACATAAAAAAGCACTTGGTTCACACTGCATATCTGTGAGAGGTACCCATTTTTAAAGATCTGTATGTGGCTCACTAGCACAGGTAATCAAGTTCCAACATATTTCTCCTTTGACTCCTTCTAGAAGAATGATCTATAAAGTAAGAAACAAAGAAAATTACTTTTAAGGTACTGTGGTATTTTTTTTTAATTTGAGCCATAATGGAAACTTTTTGTCACTCTACTATTGTATTTTCTTTTAAGCGAATATTTACATACCCAAAAAGAAGCCCTCTCCATATTCAGAGATAAGTACTTTAATACAGCCACTTATGTTGTGTATTTAAGCAGGTGTTTTGCAAAAGAGCAAAATACTTGCTTGTAACAGGCTGTGATGACATGGGCATCCTGAGAATATAAATTTTTATGAAGAATAGGCCCCCTGGCAATTACAGATGTGTTAGTGACTTTCTGCTTTCACTAAGAATATCTCAAAATCCATTCACTCTGTGCATTTCTGGTTTGCAGGGGTTTTTAAATAGAAGAGAAGACATTTTACTTTCCCTCTATAAATTACAGTTTATTCTCAGAAGCCATTTCATGCCCTGCTTTTATTTATTTCTAATAATGCATTTTTTTTTGTCAGGCTCCAAAGTGGGAAGAGATGAAGTAAAATGCAGAGTTTCAGAACTTCTTCTCTTCTAATTCTTTTTTTTTTCCCTAGATTTGCTTACTTAGTCTTATAAGTGTCAGGATATGTCACATAGTTGAGAATTCCTTTCTCTGAAGTCCCCATAATCTGCCCTCTTCATTATGGTAAAAGTGTCACAGTTAACTCTCTCTCAAAGTCAAATTACCATGTTGTTCTCCTCAGTCATAATTTTGGACCCTGTCCACAAAAATTGTCCCCCACCAGGAAGCCTGCCCATGTCTTGTTCATAGCCAACTTTTACCTTTTACCCTTGGGATTAATTTTCATCTGTAGTTGCTGAATTAATTCCCAAGTTTTCCTTTTTTTTTTTTTTTGGGGACCTGTCCTCAGTTCTTCTGCATGTATTAATGACTTGAATATTTTTTTGCCTTCTTTAGGCACCATATTTCCTCTTAAAGTGCATGGGCAACCTGTAATCCTAAACTCCTTGACAGAGAATGCCTATTTCTTGACTTATCTCTACCTTTTTAGGTAATTTCTTTTTATTTCATCCAAAAAGCTGTAATTTTGGCCCCTAGATCTGTCTCTTTCCAACATGCTTTGTTGATGAATTCAGTCACTCTCTTCATAAAGCTATGAAAGTGATGGAAGTGATGGAGTGATTTTTTTCTTTTCTTTACAGTGGGAGGGGAAAAATTTATTTGCTGAAGAAATTAAATTTCTGGCAACTCAGAGCTGTTTGTAACTTTAGTTTCAAATGTGTGAACTAACTGTGCCTGAAGAAACATTTAGAAATATTCGAAAAGCACTGCCATTGGCTTTTTACCAGCTGATAAGGCATGTAGCTCAGATAGCTCAGCTGTCTGAGGTGACTTGGAAGTAGAAGAGAGAAAAACTCCTCCCCACTGCAGGAGCTGCTGTTTAATTCCACTGGGTCAAGGAGGAAAAGCAGCACTAAAAGAAATACAGTGGCCTTGTGGTTGATTGGAATTGATATTCCTGTTGTCATTGGGAGAAGCATTAACACCAGAGCATGTTAAGAAACGCATCCTAAAATGTCATATGATGTCATGATTTTTACAGCTGTGACAGAGGAATGTCAGTCTGCTCAGACAAACATATGCTGATCTGAACTAGGGTCTTCCATGACCTGGGGGAGTAATCTGACCACCCTGACATTGGATAAGAGGGGAGACAAAGCAAACTGGGACCTCCTTAAACATGAAGCTCTGGAGGACAAAACAAGCAGTCACAGGGTTTATTACTAGTGAAGTAAAATCTGGAGAAATGCATTCCAGTCATATTCACATTCATGGCTTTTTAAGTGTGATGTACATTTATAATTTCTGTCCATGGAGAATGTACAGCTTAATTGACAGGAAAAGCAGAGGGTGAAAGGAAAAATAAGGCACTAAGACTGCAAATTGTGTTGCTGCAAGTAAGACAGAAGCAGCACAAACGTTTTTGTTGTTTGTCACAGCTAGCACCCATCTTTCCAGGCAGCATTTGACCACTCCTCTTAAATTATCTTCTTATGTTCAAAGCACATCCCACATAAACTTTTCATTTGCTCTTTTCTCCCACACTGCCACCTCCTTTGATTACAAAACACACTCATAATATTATAAAAAGGCGTATTTTGTGATATAATAGTGATTTAGTTGTGATATACAAATGATGTTAGAAATATTGTTGGGTCACTTATGGACATTAAATATATTCAAAAGTCAGTAGATCATTAAATGAGGTTAATTCAGCCGTGCACTTTTACATAATATTTGACAATGTTGGTAACCCCCATGTAGTTTGGATATTCATAACAGGGACTAATATCTGTGCCCCAAATGGTGTTACACAAGTGATATAGGGGACAGACAAAGGCAACATATCAACTCTATGATTCAGAAGCTGTAAAAGGTATTTATTAATAGAAATCCACACTTCTTATAGAGAACATAGTGAACCTAAGACCTGATTGATCTTTAGGAGACTCGTCTCACACTATTGGTCAAAAAAGGAACAACACCTACTTATAAACTTCCCTCACAACACCATGTGCAGGGGATAAGATAATAATTGTTTTAATTCTTTCTGTAAACTTTCCCAGGCTGAGCCTGGAGAAGCTATGTCTCTCTGTTACCAAAGGGTGAGAATATCCACAAAATGGTATATTTGCCTTTGCCTCTCATGTAAGCTGAAGGCGTTTGTGTTCCAGATGCCACTCCTGATGTTCAAACCTGAGCCTGGTAAAAGCTACTGCCTTTCCATTCTGGATGCCCCATTGCCTTTGCTCAGTGCTGGCTACAGAAACAATGAACTCACTTTCCATATTCACAGGCATCAATGAGGGAACATCAGTCTTAGTCACTCAGAAAGAGAAGGCTGCATTTAAGATGTTGGTTCAAGAAAAACACAGAACAAAATTACGTCTATCAGTGAAGATGAAGGGAGCCTGTTTCTGCCCAACATGATGAAACTGTGAACAGTTCATACCTTTCTGTCAATGACACCCACTGAACTCACTATTCCCATTCCCTGAAAATACTGCTAGGGTAAGTGAAATGCAGTGCTACCATCTCTACTACCATTAAACTGGTACACCTCAATTAAAAAAAAATAAAAAAGTTTGATCTATGAATTTCCATGATTACTTTCCTTTGTCCACTGTGCCAAAAAATACCATGTCTGCCCTTCTCCTCCCACTGCTCCTCTCTGTTCCTCTCCCCACTGCCCCTCACGTAAGCATCTCTTCAGGCTCCTTTTGGACTTGGCAATTCTCTCAAAGGGGCTAGCTAGGAGGGTATGCCTGAGGGTAATCTTAGACAGCATTCTGCTCTAGCATATACAAAATCTATGCTTATGTAGCATAAGAAATGTGCTTTAGCAGTCTGGAGACTATAGAATAATATCTGGGTGCTACACTGGAAAGTGGCTACAGGTCTTTCAACTTGTGTATTTATTAATTTTTTCCAGTGGTGCACAACCCATCCCCCTGGTTTGTTTGGATTATTGACTCTGCAGTATTTCCTCTGATCACTCAGTAGGTTTAAATATTATGAAAAAAAAGCTTTTCTGCAGCTTCTATCTGCTGTGCCTCTTCCCTCCACACTGATTAGACATTTTTCTGTGCTTGTTTCCAGAATAAAGGAACTCCTCTGAAATTGCCACAGTGTTTGAATTTGTGGACCCACTCTTTTATATTACTTGCTGCCAGTGATGTCTCATGCTTGATCAAAGGTGACAGCTGCATTCTTCAAAGGGACAATTGTGCTCAAGACATTCAATAGGTGTTAAGTGAGCAGTTGTTATCTATGATACTGCTGGTGGCCAAGACCTACCAAAGCAGTAGAGGTGCTGTTAGTGCTGCTCATCCCGCCTGCTGCAGCAGTTGGCAAGCACTGCCAGTCAGCAGGGAATGGTTAGGGTGAAGGAGACCCAATCAGGCATACTGTCTTTTGCATCTGATTGATGAATGCATGAAGAGTGTGGAAACACCAATTAGAGATAAAATTGTGGCCTCTAAGGATTTTGGATGTGCTTCTCTTACCCTCTGCTCCTGAGCATATCCCAGAAAACTTGGAAGGTCTGACAGACAAAAGAAATTCAAAAGGCAAACTCTGTGTGCATCCAGAGTTTAATCTGGGTTGCATTGCGGTGTTTGTAATACTTTGCAAAATGTATTACAAAACGTTTATTTTGCAAAATTTTTAACCAAGTTTGAAATGAAAATTTAATTTTGAAGCAAGGGTAGAATTGTAAATCATTTGTATTCTCATTCTAAGCATGGTTCCTGAATATAAAAATTTTCTAAAACTAACTTTTAATGTGCTTTTGAAATGTTTTTTTCTACTACAATAGTAACTTGAAATATATTGTGTTTATTTCTTAGAATGTACTGCTTTTAAATACATCAAAATAATTTTTCAGATTTTCCATGCTGAGTGAAACAGCCTTACTTTAGCATTTTGTCCCTAAGCCAGTATTGCCAGTGCTGTGCTTTTGATCTGTATGACCTGCTTTTCTGAATCCTTCCTCTCTCTCTTTTTTTGTGTGTGTGTTCCCAGTGGAGTGATCGATATCATTTATCTCAGTATAGAAGAATTGGAGTTGATATTGATTACGCTGTGTTAGATTTTGAAATTCCTTTGTAAATGTGTAAAGCCTGTGAACATCTACCATTCATCTACCAACACCTTAAAAGAGTTATCCTTCCTCTGACCACATAATTGTTAAATTGTGCATGCAAAATGGCTAGAGGATATTCTGTCCCTTTTCCAGCAGGTTATCAGGCAAAACTTGCCAGAGAACATTGTGTTGTTTATATATGCTCCAGTTTAAGAACTCAAAGGTCAATAGTTGCCAAAAGCAGTTTCACTTAGTAACTTACTACTTTTCCCAAGCTCTGAGACCTGCCTCACCAGTGATCCTTATCATTTATTAGTGAAAGTGTACATATCCAGCTCCTAGATCTCTACCCATAGGCAAGTAATCTTGGTTTACTGAAATAATCTGTCCACCTTCTAGTACAATTAGTCATGATGATTAATTACCTGAATAAGCAAATAATACTTGTATGTACAATGAGCTTGCATTGTAGTTTTTGTTTCCTAACACTTCTTACTGACTGAATCTGCAGTGCAACTTGATTGACTGAAAATTTTCCCTGGGTTGGTGCTAGTCTTTTTTTTTCCTTCCAAGAAATAGCTAAGAACTGTATCTTCTTGTTTTGTTTCATTTGCTTGCCTGCTTTTTAAATTAAAAACACAACCATTATACTAATTTTTCTAAATCATGAGATAGCGTGTTACCAAATATTTAAATTTCATCTGGTTTCAACAGCTTGATTTTGTCTTCAAATGACTTATGACACCCTATTGATTTCAAGGAGTTGTTTCTGTGGCATGCTGATGGAATTGAAATGAAAGTTAAGGTTATCTTTTCTTTTTTTTTTTTTTTTTTTTTTTTTTTTTTTTTTTTTTCCGGGGNTTTTTTTTTTTTTTTTCCCGGGGGAAATTTTTTCTTTTTAACAGTAATTTTAAATGACATTTCGGAGCAGGAAGTTCTGTTAAAGTTGTTAGATTTTTCTTTAAGTAAAAGGTATTCCAAAGTGCTGATAGTCCTGTCTTTGGCAAATACTGCTAATATTTTTGTCCATTTCAGAGGACTTGTCCTTTTTTTCCTGAACAGTTACCTTTGGTAATTCTGGTGTTTAGCTGAAGTTATCTTTTAGTCCAAACTGTCCAATAATTATTGCTCAAACCACCTCTGCAGAGAGCACCCAGATGAAAATATGAAGAGCAGAACTTTATTCTAAAATTTTGCAACTTAAAAGGTAAAGGCATTTATGCTAAGTCATTTCATTAAAAAATCCAAGTAGAATTACCATGGTGCTGAAATTTGCAGATCAATTGTGTACATAACTTAGGGATTTTGGAATACTGCTATATTTTTAAATGTGTGTGTGTGTGTGTGTGTGTGTGTGTGTTAAACAAACAAAAGGGCACCAAAAATACCCCAGAAACCAAACTCAAACTCAAAAATACAGAAGCCTTTATATTTTATCTAAAGTAGAGTGGTAATAGAATAAATATATGATTCTGTTCAAATAGATTTTGACTTGGTTTCTTCTAATTGTGATGGCATCATTCAATAAAATAATATGGTTAATAAACATTAAAGCAAAAAAGAACAAAAAAAAAAATCCAAATGGACAATGATGGGGAAGCAGTAGCTGCAGTACCAGAAATTAATCTAAGAAAATAAAGCATTCAATTATCATGGAGCATCTGAAAGAAAATAAATGAAAACAGATTGTCATCAGATCCTTTCTTGTCCCCAAAAGTTTGATACCATTTCTTTAGGGAATAGTTTGCAAATTATATATATAATATGTGTAACACAACCATAAACAGCCATGTAATTTGCCTCACTTACAATCTGTTCCATGATCTTTGTTCATCCCAAAGAAGAAAGAAAAGTTGCAGATCTTGAAACAGTAGGATGGAGAAATAAATCAGAGCTGCAGTTAATAAAACTGTTTTGGGACATTACAATTGTAAATGTTTGCCAGTTTTTCTTCAAGAAAAACTGCATATTCAAGATTTTATGCTAGCTCTGGCTTTTCAGTGTCTTTGTGGAATATTTCTTAACCCATTTTAACACAGGAAATGTTAAATTTAGTAAATAATGAAGATAATCAGTGGGAAATTGTGTTATATATATTAAAATCTAGACTTTTGTTCAATTATAGAAATATTGAATGTAGTCTCCTTGTGACATGGGCAGCAAAGTATTTATCCTCTGCTTTTTCTTGGGCTTTGCTAAATCTGAGTGCCAATTAATGAGCAGGATTAAGGAGAAACCCATAGCGGAGAAAATTACATATCTGCAGTATTAACTAGTATATTCAGTGATGTTTACACTTTCTTTCACCAAACACATGTTATTCTCAGGTCTGTAACTCATCTGCACTTAGACTTTTATGGCTCTCTTCTTGGCTAAAAGACAGTTTTCTCTGCAATGTCTGTGAGAGGGTGGGAATGCCTCCAATAAGTTGCTGTCAAAACATGAGAAAACAAAACGCCATCATTTTTGTTGTCCTTGTTCCACTCCACTCCATCCAACCCCCAGCTGTGCGTGGCCACTTGCCACTGACCCCTCCCTTGTCCCATTTTCACTCCCGCTTTGGGGTCAGCGCTGCATTTGGGAAATGAGCAGACAGCAGCATCCAGCAGAAAGCTGGGCAGGAATGGGAGCAGCTCCGTGCAGACCTGCAGAGGTGGCCAGCTGCTCCTGACAAACCTTATTGTGTCTATTACAGGATCACTGGGGTAGAAATGCAGGATGTGAAGCTTAGCTGGGAATGGCTGAGGAGATGTTTTCATTCTGTCATAGAATCTGTGCTATTTATGCCATTTAAATCCTGTTTCTTACTGGGATATTTCTATGATTCTTCCCTCCTCTTGCTTTGCCCACACCCTCTCATCAAACAAAACAGTCAAGGCAATCAGAGAGTACTTTGTGCTATAAAGGCTGATCCAGTGGCAATCTCAATTCTTCAGATCTTTTTATCGAAAAAGTAAATTTTTTGCAGATAATGACATTCTGAGGTAAAAAATGAAAATGGCAGCAGATAGTGGAAAATGGTTTTATCTGAGTACTTAAATTAATTCCATTTTAACATATATCTCAAATAATCCCCTTAAAAAAGTCCAGTGATTGACCCCTTGCCTGCATAGAAAGTAAAAAACAGTACAGTAAACTGATGGCATAAATGAGGAGAAAAGCACATCCCTTATTTACATTTATGCATTATACTGCCTACATGTATGCATAGTGATAACTGAACAGTCTTAAAGGATTAATACATATGCAAGTTCTTTACTTTTACCCTCAAATCATTATTTTTCTGTGAAAAAGGAACAGAAAGAAAGCATGCAATATAAAGCTGATCAAGCAAACCCTTTATTTATTGTTTCCACATTTATTTAAGCAAGATTTCCAGGTGTGTTCATGAGAATAAACCTACTTTTATCAGAGAAAATAGTAAATTTGTACAACCTTTTAAAAATCAGTATTTGAATTTAAAATATTACATTTTTGTAATTACATTTGGTACCATTTGAGGTAAAATTGCTGACCATACATCTGAATAAGATTCAGAAATTAATTTCTGCTTGGCCTCAAAAAGAGAAAATGCAAAGCATGCTTATGATGTGACAGCTGATTGAGTGTATACATGGATGCTGTGATTTTTTTGTTTTGCTCCCCCCGCCAAAAACCCCAAAAAACAAAAAAACAAAAACAAACAAACAAATAAACAAACATGAGAGTCTCTAACAGGATAAAATGTAGCAAAAAAGGACAGGCTTGAGGTATTTAAAAATATTTTTTAAGTAATGGAAAATGTTTTATACCATTATAATATTGAACACAGCATTAGTTCTCTATAGCAAAACATGCAAAATTCATGAAACGAAAAAATAATGCGGTTGTCTTATGTTGTTGTTTTGTGTGTATGCCTTGCAATAAAGGTATTTAAATACAATCAGTTTCACAAATATAGTCACATATATCAGCTGCTCAGCTTGCATATTTCAATACAAACTATTACATACTTTTGCATATTAATCCTTGGGAGAAAAATGCCATTTTTGTATGTTTGCATTAATGTTGTCATAATAATCTATCTGATCTGTCTTAATTGTCTCTGGGTAGTGACCCAAAGAAGAATTGCCTTTTTGCAACATTTAAAGATTAATGCAAAAAGTCTTATCTTTTTTGGCCTGATGCACAATTAAAGCCACTGTGGGAATAAAGATCTTCTATGACAGCTACCTTGTCTCTTCTTGGATTCTGATTTTTTAATTTTTCTTTTGCCCTATCTTCCACATCATGTTTCCACTTCAGTCTTATGCTCTGGCATCTCAAAATATTAATAAAATGTGGTTTCATAATACCTTTTTTTTATTATTTGGAAACATTTCTGAAAAAGGCACAGTTGTGGAAGCAAGAGATACCCAGGATTAGTAAATTCTCATTGATTTTCCTTGTTACTACTCTTTCTTTTCTGTCCCTACCTGAGTGACCTCTCAGTGTCTACTGTTGAAGTATTACTGTTGTTTATCATGGATTCATAGCAAGTAGGGCTGGAAGGGAGATAGAAAGAATGTTCAATCCCTTCTCCTACCCTAAGGCACAACCAGCTGTATCTAAATCTTCCCTGACAGATGTTTGTCTATCCCATTTTTAAAAACCTCCAGTCTGGGGATTCCAAACATTCTCTAGGCAATCTATTCATTTAGTTCACGATCCTCACAGTGAGTGAGCTTGTTTCTTCTTTTGTTTTTTCTAATGTCTAAACTCAATAATAAGCTCCATATTGCAGTTTTCATCATTATCCTCTTTTGCATCTTCAGCAAACATGGACAACAATCGCAGTCTTTCTCCTTGAAGCCACCTTTCTTATATTTGAAGATAAATATTTGAATATTGATACCAGGTTTTCTCTTTTCTTATGATTAAGAAACCTTACCATTTGGTTTTCCACACTCGTACATCCCCATTTCCTTCCTTCCTTCCACGCCTTCCGCGCCTTCCACGCCTTCCGCGCCTTCCTTCCTTCTGCACTTCCTTCCTTCCGCGCTTCCTTCCCTCCGCACTTCCTTCCTTCCGCGCTTCCTTCCTTCCACGCTTCCGCGCTTCCTTCCTTCCGCGCTTCCTTCCCTCCGCACTTCCTTCCTTCCGCGCTTCCTTCCTTCCACGCTTCCTTCCTTCCGCGCTTCCTTCCGCGCTTCCGTGCTTCCACGCTTCCGCGCTTCCTTCTATGCTTCCTTCCTTCCGTGCTTCCGCACTTCCACGCTTCCTTCCGCTCTTCCGTGCTCCCTTCCTTCTTCCTTTTCTCACAGCTAAGCAGTTTTTTGCTAAATCTTATTATTTGGATCCAATATATCCACATGAGGCAATAATTGCACAAAAAAAAGATATTGAAACTTTAAGTGGTCAGTGCAGGACCTATGTGAATGCCTACATCCTTTACACAGCCAATGGAAAGGCCAACTAGCTGGCTTCCTGAAGGAGATCCTGAGTTTGTTCTACATTAGGTATCTAAATAGTACAGAAGGTCTTTTGGAGGAGCAGTGAACAGTGGTGACTGAAAGAGGAAGCAGGAATGAGAAACAAAACAAATTATGTGTAAAATTAAGAGAATGTACCTACTGGTAATTAATTGTGTAAACAGAATACTGCATGCCCAAAGTCCTGAGAAATCCTTGTCTTCCTAGACATTATTGGTCCAACAAGTGGATTGAAGAACAGAGGGGAGAAGATTTTTCTGTGGAGATATCACCCTGCTAGAAATATTCTACTAGCTGCAGAAAAGGGCTTGAACTTTAATTTTAACCCCTTAGACAACTGCACTGACTAGAGGGGCTGCTAAATAAAGTGACGCCATGTGTTTGCTCAGGGACAAACACAGAAGTCCCTACCTTATTTGCAGATTAACATTTAACCCATAGGACTTCTGGGCTGGTTTTTGTGGTGCTGGAGCTATAAAGGAAAAATAAATGCTCTTTATTCTTTTTTTTTTTTTTTTTTCCTTTTTAATGCAGCTCACATTAAAAAAACCCAATGGAATTCAATTTCTGAATAACCATTAATATGTTGCTCACATTTCAGACAATTCTACTTTGTTTTGGGCATATTAGACTGTGTTCTTTTGATATGTTTAATGTTTGCAATTGAAGCTTTCTGAACTCACAGTGAGGTATTTGTGGAAAGTTAATTAGCCCATGCAAATTCACTAACATCTGTTTTCTACTTTAAAATAATTGAAAGTGTCTTTTATGGTACAGTTAAAAAAATTAAATAATTAGTAAAACTTTATGCTATACAAATGACCCAGGCTGTGTTGGAGCCTTCAGACAGGTTTGATCAACTTTCTTAGGCTGCTCATTGGAAAGAAAAAATCAATTTTACTAAGTTTAGTAGCATATTAAAGACCTGATAGATACCTTGAAAGATAAAATAAAGTCAGACAATATTCAAAAGTCTGAGGTAGCTGGTGTTATTACTGTTTAAGTATTGACCTTGCACAAATTAGGCCATAATCTTGTTATCAAACTGATATAGAAGGATGTGGACATCTTAAAGATCAGGAGACAGCAGCATTTTCAGAACTAAACCCAGCACTATTTATTGGACTAATCAGAAAATTTTTGGGTGGAATTTATCCCACTAAACTGTAGACACCAAAATGAAAAAGGTACCGTGACTCCAAGGCAAGCTAAGGTAGAAAAAAAAAAAAAAAAAAAAGACTTTAGAAGACCAAATTCCAGATATTCTAAAAGTCCCTGGCCCATAGATCATATAAGCATTCTGCTAACTTCATCATATAGCAGGGAAGTCTATGAAATCTGTCATAATCTAACAGGTTAGGGATTGGAATCTGGGAGATATTGCAGCCTTTTCCCATTACTTGCATTTGAATCCATGTGGTGTTTTCCATGTTAGAAAGCTTTCCCATCAAACAGTATCAACAATATCAAAAGATATCAAACTTAGGCATTTAGAAATCTTCAGTAAAGGTAGCAAAATTTAGTATGTTACGTTTTCTTTAGCAATCTGTTTTCTGTTGTCTCTTAGAATGGTATCTCTTAGTAGACAAAATTTTTAACAAAACTGTACTTTTATGGTAAATTCCCCTTAACATTCCAGTTCAAAATTATCTCTTTCGAAGACATTGCTGTGATACAAGTTTATCTATACATTTTAATATATCTTTTACAAGGTATCTTAGGGCATTACAAGAGTCTTCTCTCACAGTCCTTACTATATGAATATTCAGTGTAGAGGTGGCTACCAGTAAAGAGCAAAAATTCTTTAAAGTATATCAAGAAATATTTAGATATGGAAAACCAGTGTGCTACAGCAATTAACACTGCTGACCCCCAAAGAGTACTTCAGAGGATGGTGCCACAAAATGAACAACTGTGTTATATAATTGCAGTAACAAAGATTATAACCACAAACAGATGGAAGATATTACTGAGAATATCTCTTAGTGATTTTACTGGTCAATATTAAAAGTAAAAATGCCTTTCAGTATTTTTGTGATAATCATCATGGATCAGTGGCAGCAGGAGGGGTGGCTATGCTTTTATGCACCTCTCCATGGAGTTTGCTACTGGAGGCTACTTATCTCACTGCCACTGTCTCCCTTTGCTGAGAAGAAAAAGCTACAAGGCTGCATTTAAGCATTCACAGTAACTTTTAATATTTTGCAATCAGTTGGTGCAGGGATCCACCCAGATCATCAAGTTATGAATGCAACATAACCCCTCTGCCAAGTGCATACCACTTAAAGTCTGTGCAGTGCCTAAGAATCCTTTAAAATCTGTCACCTGTTTGGCTTATTCCCTGATTGATAGCTGTAAGCACTCCATGCCTTAGAAACTTTAAAAAATAAACATCTGGATTTTCTTGACAGGTGATTTTTTTCCTTACTTGCAAAGCACTTGGGAATCCTTCAGTATGTGAATAAGTGGGAAAACAGATAAATAACAAGTTATGTGTTAAAATACTTCCTCAAGAAGTACACGAGGATAACAACAGTCTTCCTAACTTCCCTTCATAGTACTCACCTGTGGGTTAAACCCTAGAGACAGGCAGAGGATGCAATAGGGTCACCCTCCCCCAGCCTTTCTGCTGCCATTCAGTGACTTGGCACTGGGCACCAGCTGCCTCAGTCAGCTTCAATACAGCCAAGCAGATCAGCAGGTATCAGCTGTGGGTGGCAAAGCCCCCATTTAGGTCAGTTGTCTGAAATTAAGATTATTGGGGCCCATCGATCTTGTGGTGATGTTTCAGGGATAGTACCAGGTCGGTCAGTCTTACCAAGGTTTTGGCAAGAAATCATAGGCTACATATTAAAGTGATGAAATTTTAACTAAAATTTGAAGAAGGAGGTGAAAATGCATCATACAGAACAAGTTTATTTGTAGTCTTTGTATGTCATCTATATTTGTAGGCCTCCTATGTGAAAAAACACATCCATGCAGGACCTAGATTGTGCTGCCATTCCTAGGTTTTGCTATGGAGGCAATTAGCTTGTACTTGACAAGGGAATCTTAGTTTTCATCTCCTCTCTCTGGAAATAGCCAGGAACAATAAGAGCACGGCTAAAGAACATTTTGCTTTTGCTGAAAATCATGTGAGTACTAAAATGACCATGTATGGAGCTCTGAGGCATATAGAAGAAAGAATGCAACTTCACTGCGTATTGATGGAATCTGAAAAATATGTTACCATCACTATTTGACAAAGGAAAACAAGCTTCTGATTTTCATGCACTGATCCTGATAATCCTGACCTTTTTCATTCTTAAATTCTTATTATTTACTACTGAGAGACCTAAATAACATGAGATTTCGGTACCAACAGATTTTGCAGTTGAAGTTTCAGAAACACAAATCACAAAAATTTTGGCTGTGGCTGCCAAAATAAAGAGTTTCTTCAGGCAAGGATCTAAGAAAGCTTTTGCTTCAAAGAAGAAATCTGTCACCTCTTTTTTTTCACCTTTTATAGAAGAATTGACAGGAACTTCCAAATGGCATACTGAATTTCAGTACTGTTAAGACTCATGAAGTTAAACTAATTGTAACTCACTTATCCCAATCCTTAACCACTGTCACAACCTAAAATTCAATTAAGAAGTCGCTAGGATATTGACAAAGTATGTAAGTGATTTAGGAACGGGACTTTTCTTGAATTTGCATTAACTTGTATTCCAGAATTATTGTTTTGCTCTTAAAAATCTTTGGACCCTTCCTTCTGCTTGCTTTCTTGTGCCCTTAATCCTGAAAAAACCCCCATATTTTAGGTCCCAGTAGTACTAGTCAAGCAGTTTGCAGAAGCAACTACAATATGTCTGTTTTACCATTGAAGCTAATAGCATTCTTTATTAAAGCCGATGATTGTGCACTAATTTCTCAGTGCAAGAAAAAGCCATGAAAACAAAATTGTCCTGAAACAGCATGGTACCTTTAAAAAGTATGTAATATGCTTAAATGTTTGTAAATGATGATTTTATTCACTTTGGAAGACAATCTATCTTCATCAGTGAGGATGCAAAATGTAAAATTGAGACTGTAATAGCTACTTACCCACCCTTTCACTCCTACACACACTACTTAGAAACTCTAGAAGCTAAAATTTCTGCCTCTGCTGTGAAATAAAGAAGTACTTCTTCTTACTTCAGATACCTGAAAAGGTGATTTATCAAACTCCTTCTTCTTCATGTGATACTATAAAATCAGATAGTATATTGAACTGATTGCTATAATTTTTCAAAGTTTGTTTTCCTGAACGTAGCAGATGCATATCATGAGCTGTTTTAATATCAAAAGGTGTTGTTTATAGATATGTTATGATGTTCCTATACTTGTGTTTCCTTCTTAATGACAAAATATGCATTTTCATACAAATTTTTGCTGATAAAGTACTTTAAGGTAAAGGACCTAATTGTTTTAAAAGCATTTATCAACAGATATAATTAGCAAAATATTTTAATCACTATAGTTTATGTAGACTGAATGTAAGCTTTTATTAATACAAGCTAAGCACTCATTATAAATTTGCACAGAAAATGATAAAATATTATGTATGAAATGAATCATTAGCATGGACCATTAAGTCCTCTATTTTCCTTTAATTGAATTTGTCAGTAGTACCCTCTTTAACTGAAAACCAGTCATAACCACAAAATTAAATAATAATTAAAGAAACAACTATTCAAAGAGTTGCTTGGTAGCTAAGGTGCCATTTAACCAAAACAGCAATTTAATGTAAATTGCAGCCCATGTAGACGTAGTTCTGAAAATTATACATCCTGTGGTTCATATACGTTTGAATTAGCAAAACATTTTCACAGTCTAGATGTTCTTATAGTGGTTCTGTAAGCATAAAGGAAGACTGAATAAATTGGTGAAAATAGGTATAAATAGACCTATGGCAATTAAAGCTAATTAAGACTTTACAGAAATAAATTGCTGGTTCCGTAAATTTTTAGCAGATTAGAAAATGCACCAACTTACAGTATGGGCATTCAGTCATTCAGTAAAGATGCACTGGATGTGAAACCAAAAATAATTTCTTGCCCACTGGGGTTTTCTTCTAACTTTACCCAATTATTAAGGATAGATGGAACTGTCTATTTACAGAAACTTTGTTGCACAGTCCTTTTCACACGAAAAAAGAAAAACCAAACTAAACAACTAACCACCCTCACAAAAAAAAAAAAAAAAACAAATCAAAAAAAACCCCCCAAAAAACCCAACAAAAATTTCAAATTAGGAACAAATCCAAAAAACACCACTAGCATGTTTGAGACGAAAGTGGACCTGCTCTCTCTGAATAAGCAAAGAGGTCCAAGAGACTCCATTGCATATATAGAGATTTGCTGGTGCTACTTCAGAACGTAGATTGAGACTACACTTTCTTATTGATCATGATTGTCTCACACTAATTATCTCTGGGACAGTGGTTTTTTTAGTCAGAAAATCTGTTTTGCACAACCAGCAGGGGGAGGCAAGATTTAAGGAAATAAACTGGGAAAACTTCAAGGAAGCCAGTCCTTTTTAAAAGGGGAGGGCAGTTGAAAGCTTTGAACAAAGGAGAGAGGTGAGTAATACAAGACAGGAGGGTTAAGCTGGTATTTTGATTGCTATTTTCATGTCTATCAAACCATAACATGCAGTTGCCACATGTGTGAAATTTGAAAGAGCTTGCATCAGTTTGTCCATTTTTGCAATGCAACCCATTTTTCTTACTGTGGGTATATAGCTGTAGTAAAAAATATTTTATTTCCATTTTCTAGTAATGCAAGCTAATATGAAAGAATAGAGCTGTAAGTAAACGATGTTACAAGTTTCAAAGACAATGTCTCTTGTTTAAATATTTCACATAATTGACTACTTGTGTTTAAGAACCAATGAAAGAGACGCACAGCTGGACTGAATACCCTAAAATTATTTTCAGAAATACATATCTCATTGTACTTTTCAATTCTTACTTATATGGCTTTCATTCTTCTGAACAATTTACAAAACAACTTGTGTAGCTATTATGGTTAAATTTTGATTCTGCTAAGAGCATTTCAAGATATTTTCAAAGAGAGGACCTAACATTTTAATGTATATTCATATCTTCTCCCTGATTGTTATAATGTAGGAGCACAAGCCTCATGATGAGGACTAACAGTCAATGTGTGTGCTTGTTGACATTTGGGATCTATTTTGCAGAGCAGGAAAGGGTGCTGTGAACAAAAGGGCTGCTCACCTGTGCAGCAGCCAGGGTGAAAGGTACAACCAAACCCTAAGAGCTTCCTTGGTAAACATGCACATGCAAAGCTGCCTGCTGAATAACTGGCCCATAAATTTCATCAGGACTTCTTACAGGTTGCTGAGGGAACAGCAAAGTATACCATGTGGACCAGAGGTTAATATCCTGCTGGTTACCTATGTGGATCATCAAGGAGCCTTTTCAGCTCGTTGCTCCTTCTGTACTCCTCCAGAGATCCCACCTGTTATCTGTCTCATAGGTCTACTTGCCACCACACAGTCTAGACTACTCTTTACAAGTATGATTAAAGTGTGTGTGCATGTCTGTTTAAAACCCTACAAATGGTATGCATATTTATTTTATATGTAAAAACCCCCTAAGAGCATACAGACTTTAAAAGGAAGTATAGGCTACCATCTTCAGCTGTAGACCAACATGGCAAGAGGACAGCAGCCTGCTGCCCCTGAGTGCCTGAGGTACAGGATGCCATTTGCACAACAGACCTGACACATGGCATGGCATGGCATGTTTGCTATTGTTGTTACCTTAATCCTAACTTTCTAGGCTCTCATGATACCGAGTCCCAAAGAAGCATGCAGATTTAACAGTTACTTGTAATTACAGCTTTGACGAGCTATTTGAATCAATGTATTCCAGAGCACAGGAAAAGTTCCAGCCTCATGGCTTTGATACTGACAGATCTGGTGCAAAGTGGGTGTTTGGATACAATGCCAAGCATAATTGGTGCTAGCAGTGGAGATTACATGTGCTGGCTCTATGGAAGCTTTTAGACTTATACAATTGTTGGGAACAGGGCCATGCATGGTAGCACACATGAAGTCAGAGCAGAGCCTTCATGTGAAAGTGATATTATTAATTTGGTCTCAGGCTTCAGCATGATTTTTGGAAATAAGAAGGAATACAGACCTTATTGCTTTGGTTCTGCACTTCTGTCAAGTTCTTCACTCAAATCAGAGGGTAGATACTGGCACCATCCTCCAGATTCAGCTGCTCTTCTTCACCAGGTTTCAAATATAGCATCTAGAAATTTTTATTTTACCTCCTCCAGTAAGGCCATCTGTTCCCATAGCTTTCCCTCAAAACACCTGGTGTTATCTTTTTTAGAATTTCTGGACTTCTAGGAGTTTTTTTTTATCATGTTTAGGGGGAAATAAAGATTTGAAAATACACATTTAAATTAAGGACTACACATATCTCTTTTGTTGCTGTTCTCATCTGTCATGCAGGAAAGTGACAGGCCATTCTGGCTGAATTCAGAAGTCCATTTCACCTACAGTCCTGACAGGATAAGATGCCTATTGAAGATGCCTTACAAGGTGAAAAGGAAATGTGTGTAAAACCTGAGTGACAACAATAATTCAAAGCTCAAACACAGGATTATTTTATTGAAATTCTGACAGGAAATAGTTGGTTTAATTCCCTTTCCCCATTGCAAGAAATTTTAGCACATTGTAACAGTTTTCCATAAAACTTATTGTCTTAACAAAAATATATTATTACTTAAATAACTAAAGGCCTGGATTTAAAACCACAAATTCACAACCTGGAAGCACCCCACAAACCCTTTGTGATTTTGCAGTTGCATGACAAAGATATGAAGGTTTGATGGATCTAAGAAGGGATTTGTGGTCTGGAGAACTCAGTGAAATTCCTTGGCCTGTCTTATGCAGAATGTCAGACTAGACTCTGGTGATAACTTAAAATAGAATAATTTAAAACAGATTCAGTTCCAGCAGTTTCTAAAAGGTCTGGTAAGACTTAGTGAATTAGCATTTGGAAAGTTAGATCATACTCATGCTTCAAGTAGTCACGGCTTCTCCTTGGCACACTTATTTTTCTATGGGAATAACCAGGTATCAGTAATATTTCTTGACCATCAAATGATGTGCATCAAAAACACCTGAACTGCACCTGTTCCTCTGCCATCTGTAAAATTTGGAGGAGGAAGACTTCTTGGCTGACAAGCTGAAAAGTTTTGGATCCAGTGGCTGTCCCATCATACGCACCATTTTTGCATTACACTGCAAGTGAACCTGCCTGAAGTAAAGACTTTATTTCAGGGATAACATTTGGGACCAGTGACAAATGCCTGGCTGATCCAGTTGTATAACTTATGCTAAGCTACAGAGAGAACCCAGACAACCCTTAAGAAATTGTTACAAGCTTGTGTTACAGCACTTCTAAAGAGGGAAGGATTCTCCAGAGCCAAACCCCATCAAGCCAATGTCTTTAATATATGATTTTAAAGATAAAGCACTGAAGTAATTTATAAATTGTCTGTCACCAATGGCTGAACAGCACCTTCTTTCCAAGCAAGCTTGAGTTACACTTGAGAAAGTATGTCCTGGCTGAGCACTGAACATCATTCAACCTGCTGAAGTTGGGTTTGAAAGTGATATGGGCACAGATGCAGTGTTCAAAGGCCAATCAGCTGTGTCTGACACCATATACCACCATATGCTTTTAGACAAAATAAAGCACAGGAGAGAAAATCAATGCATATTATGGCTGATACGATTTCTATCTGAAAAAGGACAAATTTCCCCATAATCAGCAATGATTTCTATGCTTAACTCTGTAAGAAGAGTTAATAGTGGAGGCTACACCATGCTCTACCACATGGGAATGTGCTTGAGTCTGTATTATCCAGCATCTGTGTGACAAATCAAAAGTCCATTCTCATAGCAGAAGTATTATTTCTGCTAGTAATATTTGTAAGTATGACTACTTCAAGGGCTTCACGTGAGTACAAACCAGATTTATGCCCATGTTGCTCAGATTTTCACATTCTACTACCAAAATTCAATTATAAACCAACCCAACCCAATTTGATTACACAGTAAGTATTTTTTTTTTTTTTTTTTTTTTTTTTCTGAATCACCGGTCCAGTAAATCTAGTGTGATTTGGAACAGGCTATTGTTTGCCCACCAGTGCAATCCTGTTTATTTTTGGGCATATGTAGAAAAGAAAAAAAAAAAAAAGTTCCATGCACAGAATCGTATACTGAAGAACTTCACAAATTCCAAATGGACATGAAGCTGAGAACATTATGAATGACTACACTTGCACTCTCCAAGGGCTTATTATAAAAACAAGAAGGGTTCGTTCATGCAGAGAAGTTAGACAGTGCTAGGAGAATGTTGAGGCTGTATTATTTAATGCCTTTGAATGGATGAATGGAAGAAACTGCCTGGGCATTTTGGGATCACCCCACTGAAAACCAAAAGCACAGCTGTGAATAAAGTGGAATCCTTCCAACAGATTGAAGACTGAGGTACTGACTGCTAGGGCATGCTGCAGCTGTTGGCCAGCTGCTGTAAGGTTTCCAACTACAATGGAGCCATTTAATAAATCATCAAGGGTTCTGCATCCCATTCAGTTTGTTTAGTGAAAAAAGGGAAAATGATCACTGACTTTTTCAAATACCTACTTGGGAGTTCAAGGATAGACTGACCAGTCTGGACATGTTTGACTTATGTCCAAAAACTGTTGATGGCACAAAAGATTTATATGAATATAATACATAGACATGCCAACATGGAAAATCACAGATCAAAAAATATCTTAATGTTCCATGGATAGTAATTCTTCTATGGAGCAAGTCACAACATGCAAATAATTTTGGAAATACCACACAGTGACCCCAGAAGGACACAGGAAAAAAACCACCCCTGGTGCTCAGAAAGTTTATTATTCAATTCCCTTCTGCTGTTACATTTTGGCCAGCATGCATCCTTCATATTCCAAATAAGAAGTATAGAAGGATTTTCCAGAGAAGTTCACATAGATGAATATTAAGAAAAATAGCGCTGTCCCGTATTAAATAAATTCTTTCAATAACAACTTCTGCTTTTTTGTATGTTTATTTGTTTTTTAAATTCTGAGACATTTCCACATCTTAATCAAAGGTACCACAGGACAATTCAAAAAATACTATAAGGTTTTTGACTTACAGATCACACCGATTCTTTGTCTCAGGTAAACAATGTTAATTATTGATTTGATTTTCCTTTTAAAAATGAGCTGGCTGTTTCAGAACGAGTTCAGATTGCTTGGCCCCATTTATACTTTTGTGCCTGTCTCTGCATTTCATGACTTTGCAAATATATATCCCTTCCTTTTCAAATTTGAACCTCTCAAAGATATTTCTCCTTTTGGCTTTGAGGGAAATTAATAATATTATTGTACAATGTTATACAATAATGCCAACTATCCAAAGATGCTTAGGAAAGAGGATTTGAAGTCAATTTTACACGGATTACCTTGGTGAAAAAAAACCAAACAATATAAACACCGCAAGTTTTTCAGTGTTATCAATTATTTGCCCGCATTTTTGTCAAAACAATATTTCATCAGTAATATAGATTGCTACTGGTTTTATATATTTGATCTTGAAATTTGGTAATACAAATTCCACTCAGATGTCACATTTCTTCCAATTGTTTTTTGCCTTTCCTGTCCTGAAGATGGCCAGCAGGTTTAGATTTATACAGGGTACTTTCAATAGTTAATGCAAAATGTTTTTATTGCAACAGTGTGCAAAAAGTCTACTCAAGAGCAACCCACAATATTAGAAGTTTTACAAGGCCAAATTGGATGTGTTATGCCCCTCAGAGTGGGGACAAATAAAGGGACAAAGGAACAAAAAAAGGGACAAATAATTGAGGCTGAGATCAAAGAGTAAAGAAAATTCTGTAGTGAAGAGTATGAAGTGGAAGCATCATGTGATAAAAAGCATGTCAAATAGTACCAGCACTAGAAAGGAAATGAGAAGTCAGGTGAATTTAAAGAGTCAGAGAGGCTATCAGAAAAGAAACAGAAACAGAAGTAATCAAAAATGGCAATTTGGCAGCACATTGAAGAAGAAAGAAGAATGTTGAAATTACTTGTAAATTCATCAACTGAGATTTCACTTTGTCAGGACAAAATCTTTTTCTCCACAATTATATGGAGGAAAAATTACCTTTAACAGCTCACCCTCCACACCTCATATTCCAGATGATTTTACACACCTTGATAAAGCAGATCTTGTACTTGAAAAACATTTTGATTTCAGCAGTAGGTTCACCATTAGTAACAACCAAATTCCCACTCAAACTCTCACCCATTTCCCCAGCCTCAGCAGGATGAGAGAAGACAACAAGAAAACCAGGAATGTTTGTGGACAGAGGTAAAGATAGGGAGATTGCTTACCAATTACTATGGCTTGCAAAATACGCGTCTTCAGAAAAAATAATATATCAACAATTAAAATTTATTTGGATAGTGAGAAACAAACAAAATAAAATGACAAACACTACAGCCATAACTTTTCTGCTCCATTTTCCAGGCTCAACCTCACTCCTCTACTCCCATCTCATTTACTCATGTAATGTGGTAGAATGGGAAGTGGAGAATGAGGATTGTGGTCTGTACATGTCAGTTTGTTTCTCCTCTTCCTCTTCATACTTTTCCTCTAAACCAGCATGGATTCTCAATGGGGGTCCTTGCCCTTCATGAAATATCCACTTTCTGCCAACATGAGAATCTCCTCCACCTCCTGCTCTGACCTTGGTGTTCTCTACACTGTTTCTCCCCCTTGGGTTCGCCTTTTTTTTTTTTTTTTTTTTTCTTCTCTCCTCTTGTGTCCATAATTTTTGTCATTTATTTAATATGTCTTCCCGTAGGTGACACCAGCTTGGCTGCTGGGTCCTGCCATGAGTCTGCTGGAGGTGTCTGGCATCATGAATGTACAGCACAGGGCAGCCTTTGGTCTCTTCTCACACTTGCACAATGCCATGGCTGATATAAGGCCACCCACATCCATCATGGCTTTACACTCTGCTTCCACTGGAGGCTGCTTCCATTGGAGGCACACAGACCTGCAGGGCTGAATTAGTATTTTGTAAGAGAGTTTCTGCTATGTGAGGTGTGTGTGTTTTTGCAAGGTACTGTGAGAGAGGTGAAAAGTCCACATCTGGAAAAGAGAGTAGCAGGAAAGGGAAAGCACCTAAATGTCAAAATCATCTACTTTTGCTCTCACAAATCTTCCAGGGTATCAGTGTTCATTCTGTAAATGATGACTGACATGACCCAGGAGCAAAATTTTACTTCTCAGGACAGGGGGAGCTGGTGAATCCTGACACAGTGATCCTCCTCTTCGTCATACTACCTTCAAGTTTTCAACCCAGGTCACAGAGGTGACATTGCCATAAAGATTTGTTCTAAAAGCAAGAACTTGCCTGACTAGCATTTAAAAGGAATATTGCTAGCAAAATCATTAATTGAACTCCAAACATATTTTGCAAAAGAAAATAGGTCCTATATTATATATTAAAAGAAAATCCAGGGGAATTCAGAGCAAGGTGAAAAAAATCCAGTCAGTAGAGGAGTTCAATGGAATTATATAATTTCAATTATTATTATACTTCAGTGGGGGCATAAGTGAACTTTAAAGGGGAGGAATAATTTGGCATCTCTCTTGAGACTAGCCATTTCCTGGTTTCCACAGCACTGGAGTAGGAGAGATCTTTGTGCTCCCTTGAGGAGTCACAAGGTTGAGATCCTCCTTAAAGAGTGAAAGAAGTTGCTGTGGAAACACCTAATACCAATTCAATATAATAACAGTATACTATTTGTTATTTTGAGCAAAAACATATTTGTCATAATAATGTGATAAAAGAAAAAAAAATAAGTAAGACAACCTCCAGGCTCTTTGTGGGTAATTAGTAATGGTGAGTAAACCCAAACCTCTTTTAATATAATTCCTGAATGTGTGCTCAGCTTGGATCTTTATTTTAAAAGTTCATAACACATGACATGATATGTCATGCAGTCACTTTGTAAATGTCAAGCTCTTAATGGAAAATAAGTCTTTCATTGTTTATTCAACTTACGTCGTACATCCAGCAGCACTCAGGACTAGATTTGTCCTGCCTAGTTGCAGGTTCATCACATCCAAATGGAGAGAACTGTTGCTTTAANTTGGCCCCAAAAGCAGTAGAGAAGCTAAAAGACTGTTAACAATCAAGCAGCCTGACTGAGGGCTGACTCACCTTCTTCACATTCAGAAGAATGCCTTTTCCTCTATTTTTCATCTGTAACAAGAGCTAAGGGCCATTTCTAACTTAATCCCATGGATGATTATTGAATAGTCTGAATAGTTGTGCTTATTATTTTGTCTGTCATTTCTGTTTCCTCTTGGGTAGAGAAGGATGTTCTGTTTGAAGTCACGAGGATGGCTTCTTCCCAGAACTTTCTAGGATTTTGGAATTAGGAAATTAGGAAATATCTCTTTTTTTTTTTTTTTTAGAAATTTTTGAGGAAAGGATGTCAAATAAGGGGCTATTCATTGATTTCACCTGACTTCTGAAAACAGATTAAAAGTGTTAGCATTCTGGGTATTAGCGAGAGGGAATGTAAATTTTTGGTTGGCTAAGTTCCCTAAGATTCTTAGGAGTCAGAATATCTGAGCAGAGGCAGAGAGAAACAGCTACTGAACAGTCTGGCAAGCAGATGTGGATAGAGATCAAAACATAACAGGGTGATGTTTGCTAGTGGCACAGTTATTATGTGTAATACCCTACTCAGAGTAAAGCATTCTTGCTCAGGGAAACCATAGTGATTCATATGTGGTTGTGAATGAGTTTCTAATAATGCTCTAAAATTCTCTGGAGTTTATAAAGGAATTCTGGCATTGTTCATTAATAAAAACCAACACATTCCCTATATTTCCTGCCCAGTACAAACAAAAACTGATTCTACAATTATTAATAGAGCCTATAAGGAAATTACTTATTTGGGGTATGTAGTAGAACTTGTTATGCAATAAAGCATGGGCAAAAATAGATGAGCATTAAGCTAGGAGACTAATTTTAACAAAACATTGAATTGCATTCCTCAAAAGAAAAATAAAGAACCTAACCAACAGTAGAAACACATTGATTAGCGCTGGTCAAAACCATCAGGTCTTCCCTGCTTTGCATGATTTATGTATTTGGCTTCAGCATGATGTGTGTATTTAATTTTAGACCAAATCCTTTAAAGCCCAAACATTTGGAAGGCAATTTAATGTAGAAACATCAAATCTTCATGGTTTTCAAAGAAACCTGCTCCAACAAGTCCATGTCTTCCTTGTGCTGAGGACCCCAGAGCTGGGCACAGTACTTCAGCTGGGGTCTCAGGAGGGCAGAGTAGAGGTGGAGAATCACCTCCCTTGCCCTTCCAGTCCCACTTTAGATGCAGCCCAAGACACAGTTGGCTTTCCTAGTTGTAAGTCCACATTGCTGGCTCCAGTTTTCCATCTACCAATATCCCCAACTCCTTCTTTGCAAGGCTGCTCAAAATCTATTCATCTTTCAGTGTGTATTGATACTGGTGATTGCTCCAACTCAGGTGCGGAACTTTACACTTAGCCTTATTGAATTTCTTGATGTTTATGTTGGCTCACTTCTCAATCCTGTCGAGGTTGTTCCATATGGCATCTCTACCCCAATGCATGTCACCTATGTATAATATAACAAAGGTTGAGATACTGAGTTGAGGTAAGGGGTAGAGTTCACACACACAATACTTTCACAGGCAAAACAGATTTAAGTTGGGGATTTAAATGGTTTTATTACTAACAAAATCAGAGCAGGGTAATGAAAAGTCTTAAAAACACCTTCCCCACCCCTCCCTTCTTAAGCTCTACCTCCTCCCCCTCAGTAGTGTAAGGAGATGAGAAGTTGGAGTTACAGACAGGTCATCCCATGCTGTCCCTGCCACTACTCAGAGAGAAGAGTTATTCTACTGCTGCAATGTGGGGTCCCTCCAATGAGAGACAATGCAAGTCCATCTCACAGGAAAGGACTTCTCCACAAAATGCTACAATGTGGGTCACTTTTCAACAGGTGTCCTTCAGGAGCAGTCTGCTCCATCATGGGCTCCTCACAAAGTCACAAGTTCTACTAGGAAAACTGCTCCAGCATGGGTTCCTTTCTTCATGGGTCCACAGGTCCCATGGGTCCCATGGGCTTCCCATGGGTTCACAGCTTCCTCTCAGGCATCCACCTGCTCCAGTGTGGGTCTTCTCCATGGACTGCAGATGGACCTCTGCATCCTGATGGTCCTCCATGGGCTGCAGGGGCACAGCTGCCTCACCATGGTCTTCACCTCAGGGTGCAGGGAGGTCTCTGCTCCAGAGCCTGGAGCACCTCCTTCCCCTCCTTCTGCACTGACCTTGCTGTCCATTGAGTTGTTCCTCTGACATATTCTCACTTCTCTATTTTCTGGTTGCAATCACATCTGTGCAATATCTTTTTTTTTTTTTTTTTACCTTCTTAAGTGTGTTATCACAGAGGCATTACCACCATTGGTGGCATATCCATCCTGGAGCTGCCTGGCATTGGCTCTGCTGAACATGGAGGAAGCTTCTAACAGCTTCTCACAGAAGTGACCTCTGTAGGCTCTCTGCTACAAAAACATGATCATGTGAAGCCAACACAGCAGACCAGTAAAGATTTCCACAGGAACCTTCCTTGATCATAGTTTTGTAAAAGGTTTTGTAGTTTTGTATTTGTTTCCATAGATGACTATAGAGATTGCTGTATTCTTTAGCATCCTACTATTTCTTCAGTGTGATGGTTTTTACCATACTACCACTTAAGAGCCATGAGGCTGTACTTTGCTTGTCATAACTCAAACCATTTGCATAATTCATTTCCTTGTACAGTGTTGTTTTCAAAGTCCACGTCTGAACATGGGGTGACATCCCTTAAGAAATAACTTTAAAAAGCACTGATGGTGCCATATTGCTATTGTGAATTTGGTTCCACAAGGTCTGCTTGGCAGTGCTTTCCTTGTCACCATGACAAAACATTTCCTAGCAGCCTGGGTAACAGTGGTGGCTAATCACTGGCTGCACTTCACAGCACATTTCAGTCATGTGAAATGAGTGTGCATTGGCATGGTGCTTCCACATGTCCCAGACCTGTACCTTCATCTTAAAGACACTGTGTTTTGGTGCTGACAAATTTGAATCTGTCATCAAAGTGGAGTAAGAAAGAGCACCCAAGTAAATCTACATCATTGTTAAGAGGTTTGAAGTGTTGTCTGAACCTCACATATTGTCAAATATTTTGGTCTAGCAACAGGCCAGTGGAAAGTGTAGGTTGTCAGTAAAGCTAGTCAGAAGTTTTCCAGCAAAGCAAATGCTGATTTGTTTATCCTGAAAGGTTTTGTTTAGGCCCAGCTGGAACTAACATATGTCAATAATATAAATTAAGGCACAACCTCACCTTTCCTTCAGTGACATTCTATGTAATTTCCTGCTGATTTCAGATTAATTTGGTGCCTAATAATTTGCAGTAACGTTTGAGCTTCCTCTACAATGAAAATTACTGATATGTAGAAAACCATGCTAACTTGCCAAAACTCCTCAGAGTTTCATTCATTTATCCTAGAGAAACAAAAGAGATTTACTGGCATCTCTTTCTCTGCATAATGCTTGGGGCAGGAACTCTGTTTTACTACTATTGACAAAAAAGTTGAAAATTGTGTTACACTTTACTTGCTTGTCTATTATGTGCCAAGGAATATGTATGTGTGTAACTGCATTGCAACTTCTCAAAATGGTGTGAGATATTTAAAAAAGAAGATGGTTATTGTCTCATCAACTAATAATTAGGCAGTATGAACTGGTTCTGGCCAATTAGCCAGGAAGTGTTTTCATTTTCTAAGCCAATAGAACCTATCTATAGCATTCCATAGTAAAACAAATTAATTAATTTAATTAAGAAAACATAAATTCTAAAATGAAACACGATTTTGAGTGGGTAAGTACCCATGCCAAATGGTGTCTTATAACAATAAAATCTTATTCAACTGGTTGGACAGATTATTCATATGGCTTCACACTTTCCTACTTGCTGGCAAGCAACAGGCATGCTTGGTTACTTTGGAACTTCTGCTGAGGGGAGAGATTGCCATTCAATTATAGACAAACTCTGGTGTCAGGCCTGTCTGTAGCATTTTTAAGCTTTTCATGTAAGACAAAAGTAATTCTATATATTTGTCTGTCTTTGAAGAGAAAATGCCAGAAAGGTGATGATGCTCCTGCTGTTAAAATCTAATGCAACGTCATAGGCTCTTATTTACATGTACTTGGTCCCAGGGGCTTACAAGCATGAACATGAATGAATTTTCTCAACCCTTGACTCATGGGGTAAATCTATCTAGAGACATTAGACCACTAAAATGAATCTGCAGGAGCAAAAGGTCTAACAGGTCACTGCAGCAGTTCAAAGCATGCTGGTGCCAGTCCCAGAGCACTTACACCAAAGCTAGAAATTACACATATATAATAATCTTATTGTTTTCACTTGCAAATTCTCAGTGATTTAAATTCATTATTGAACTGACACTCTTGTAAAGCTTTTTCTTCTGATCTTGTCCCAGGTGCCTGATTGCAGTCATCAAACATACCATACTAAGTATTTATATAAATATATCATAAAATAATCAAATATGACGAGCTATTCCCTTTGTTCCTTTATGTTGATACACTTTTCACAAAATATTTAATATGCTTCTGAAAATGATGATGCCAGTGATAAAGCTAGTTTGCAGTTTCATAGATAATTTATGGAAGTTATAAAAAATGAACCAAATTGTCATAACAACATGACAATGTGAACATTCATGTTTACATAGTGTCCACATACTGTACAAATACTGAATATTAATATGAAATGAGAACTTATAAAATTTGCAATAAACATAATGTAGAAAAAATAACAACTTGATACAATCTCTGCTTATATTGCAACCTATAAAGAGATCTTACTTTATGAATGGCTTTGACATTTCCTTTAATGTGTATTGTTTTACACCCTTAACCACAAATCCTGGTATATTTTAAATGTAAATTAGATCATATCTGTCCTGTTTCTCCTTTCAGATAAACAGTCACTCTAATTCAAGAGGAGGGAAGAGAGTCCATAGACAGCATTTAAACATACTTGGCACAAATTCATCCCATGGGGTGCAAATAACAAAATACATCTGGTTTGATTCTGCTGCTTCTGTTCTCATAAGGTAGCTGTGTGTTTGTTCAGTGATTCTGTTGGCTTGTAGCAAAGTTATGCACAGTTTTTTGCCTAAATATAGGCATTTATTGTTGTTTTGAGATACTCTAAGACATTCTCCTGGGGTGGGCAGGTGGTGCACAGGATCTGTGTGAGACCCACAACTTCATGAACCTCTTCTGGAACAGCAGCTATGACCAGGCAGGACACAGTGTCAAATGACACTGGATAGTTTTAGGCAACCAGATTAACCTGTATCCATAGCCAGTAACATATCTCTTCTGAGGACAGCCTTTGCACATGATCATTGCCTGACAGTCATGGCAAAGGATGAAGCATTTCTCTGCTAATTGTTTGTTCTGGTGGCATCTTCTCTGTGGTTCACTGATATCTGAAGAAACTGAATGAATCATGAGGCCTGTGCATTTGTACTATGGGAATATCCTGAGAATATTACAGTTATAATTATAATACTTGAACTGTGTTTATTTCAGTAATATATTAATTACTCTACTAGCAACTGGGAATGAGCCCTGAGGTTTTAATTTTACTAGTGGCTCTAAAGTCAGCCTCTTCTAATACTTGTCACCAAGGACTATCATTAGGCCTGCTGAACTGTGGGCTTAGGTAGCAAATTAGAAGTGGCACAGGCCACTGGTTACCTGTATGCATCAGTAAATTTGAAGCTTTGGGTCAAAATGTGAACAATGTCTATCTAGTAGTAGGCAACACCTAACAGTTCCTCCTCAGAGGTTGCTGAGAAGCTACATGTCATGTTCCTTCATGGCAGAATTGCTCTTGGTTATCCCAATCTCTCTCTCTTTCTCCTCACTGACTATGTAGGCACCCCAGACAGTTGTAAACCTGAAGTTAGACACCCCAAAATGGTTTCTAAATTTAGATGAGGTAAAAGGAGGGTTTAATTATTTGGTTTCCCCATTACATTGGTGAATTAATGTGATGTATCTCTTTTTCTGTACTCTCAATAGATGTTTAAAAGTTGAGTTGGGAACTCAGATTAACAGGTTAGGCATTTTTATTACTGATAGCCAGAAGGTGAATGCTGCAATTTTTGGAATACAAATATTACAGCTGGATGTTGTAGCCCACATCTTCTAAGGTGCATAATGCACATGCTTTTTCATCTCTTGGTAAATCATCCACATGTTAGCTTATCAGCTGATCTGAGGGTATCTTTATCATAAAAGCTTTCTGTAATATTACAAATTGAAATATTATTCAAATACCGCTAACCTTCAAAAACATAGTAGAGGAATAAATGACTGAAATCACTTACACAGAAAAAGGTCCCCTGCTCCTTCATTCTGAACTAGCAAATAAGACACTACTGAAATTTGATGCCCCTTTCAGCCTCCTTCACTGCACAATACCCAGAATGCTTTTTTCCAAGGACAAATACCATGCAACTTGGCTCAAAGGAAGAAAAGGTAATTTTTACTTTTTATAATTAATTTCCATGCCTGAATTTTATCTTGCTTTTTTAGCCTAAGTGGCACTGCTGTTCACAGCTTACTCTGCTTTTACCGTTCATTATGTGAAATTGTATTCGTTTTTTCCCTCCATTTTTAAAAAATATTGTGTGAGCTATGCACTCTTCATGTCTATTTTAGAAAGTCTGGGAAAAAATGCACACAATTACATTTCCTTCTAGTTTAAAGACTCTTTCTAAAGGCTGAAAACCTTTCAGGTACAGATCAAAATAGCTGCAGCAGTCTTTGGTTTATTTCTGTCTTGGCAAGTATGAACAAATCCATGGTAATCAATTCAAAAGGTATTTGAGACATTATTGGTTGTAATTATCATGACACCTGGGTCCAGACTTGTGAAATAATTATTAGAGGCATCACCAGCATGCAAATGTTTTGTTAATTATTGATTTTATATCAGTAAGTGCTTAACGGATTTTGTGACTCAACACGAAGATGAGTGTTTCACTTACAGAAGCATCAAAAATAAGGAAAGCAAATGAAACACATACACATTATCATAGAAGGGAATCAGAGGTAAAGAATTAAGGTGAAGATACCACCACCCTTGAAAACTTTCAGGTTTCAAAATCAGAGCTGACTTGCTTGAAAAATGTCAGTGTCATATATTGAAACAGCTTGCTGCCAAATAAAATATATACAACTGGATTTACAGCAAGAGATTAAGGAAGGGGCCTTGGAGTCTCCCTTTCCTTAATGCTATATGTGTGCTTGATTCTTTTTTGTTGTTTTTTTGCAGCTGTGATGCTGATATCTGAAACTGGGCGTGTACTAGTAGCTAATCCTTCTTGTTGCCCCCACCATGGAATTAGGGGCAGGTAGTAGCAATGGGAGTTCAGAGTAATTTGCCACATTCTCTGTAGCACCATAAGGCTTTTCTCTGGACACCTCTGTTAAGAGTTTCTGGTTCAGGATAATCTTTCTGCGCTGAAGATTAGAGGTATGAATATCCCCTTCTTTTTCCCATCTGCCTTCTCCATATGCTATTTTGTTCAGTATGCTATTGCATATGCTGGTTTTGGGCTAAAATTGATGTGTCCATTGATCATCTTTAGTGGCAATGAATAGAATGGGCATCCTACATAGACCGAAACCTGTGGAAGATCAAACCTACCCACATCAGGGAATTGAGGTCTTTTAATACCTGTCTTCTACTCAGTCTTAATATGTAGTGCTACCTGCCTTGAGCAGTGGGTCAGTCTTTTATTAGTTAACACTTCTTCCACCCTTTAGATCATTTTGACCTATTATAGCCCTAGTTAAAAATGGTTTCTTGCAATTCCTGCAGCAGAGATCAAAAGGTGTGATCTCTGCCACTTATGTGTCCAGAAGTCCTGAAGCCAAACAAGTTGATGTTCAGGTCTCTATAGCTACAGTCACACATCATGCATTCTGGTAGATGGCCAAGAGATGCAGCTTTATGAGCATACTAGGTCATATCCCATATCATTTGGTGTGCACACAAGATGCAAAATGTCATTAATCAGGTCTTCATTTGGCCACATCTTTGAAAAGGAAGATACAAAGCATGTATCTGAGGCTCAGCAGTTTCAGTATCACTGATTTAAGAGAGTGAATCTAAATGTTAGGTAAAAAATCGTGTAAGGGATGATGGAAAGTAATGAGTTCCTGAAAACTCCTGGCTAGCCAGCAGAGAAAGTTATACGAAAGATATTTTGCAGCAGAGACTGAGGAAATCCAGCCCTGAAGTAGAAGTTGTAGTAGTGACATTTCTGTCTTGCAGCTATTTTTATTTAAAGGTCTAAATAGAAATGGAGAATTAGAAAATAAAGAGCAAAACTGACTCCAAAATGCCTAAATAAAGCTCATCCTTGTTTTATGTGTTGTCAGAGGATGACATCTCTGAAACTGATGGTGAACTGAGTGTCATAGGAGAAAAATGATCCTGCATGTTTTAGCTGTTTCAGTAACAAAACACATTAATTGTCAAAATGGAGAATAGGAAAAAGGAAGTGTGAGTCAAAGTTGCATAAAATGTGTGAATCTAAATGACTGCACGTGTATATCAAACTGATTATACTGTACAGCTCCTTTGGGAAGCGACGGAAGTCCTAGCACAAAGAGAATTCTTGGTTCTTCCAGCCATCTGTGAAATAATATCCACTAGCTTTGGCTGATGAAACTTTATAGAAGTTCACCCATACTGTATCTGTGTATGTATGCACAAGTAAGCAATACATATATATGTGTGTATATATACACATGAATGTATATTTATATTCATATACATATATCAAAAAGGCTCCTCAAGAGGAATACAGTGGTCTTGAACCATCTATTCTTCTGGATTGAGTTCCAGAAAGTATTTTCTCCACACCATCTACTCTGTTACATATAAAGTCATCTGGTCTCCTGTGTGAAACCACTGGAATAAATAACAAATTCAGGACAGTGTTAATACAGCTTTTCCATAACCAATGATATCTCTGGTAAGAGATACCAAAGGCTGACACTAGGAATCTTCTTCATGGAGCAATCTTACTTTGTCCTCTGCCCATTTTTCTGAATTCAGCTGAGCTGGCGAGATGCAAAGTGTACTTCAAATTTGTCATACTAAATTTTTTTTAGCATGCCCTTCTCTATTTATTCCACATTTATGTGAGCATTATACAAAAGAAAAAAAATCATGGTGTTAGAAATAAAGCGTGGCTTACTGAAACTAATCAGAAGATAGGACTAAGGACAGAAAGAATTAAATGAGATTATATCGTTATCATATCTTCTCAATAAGCAATCTGAAAATCTAAATAGCTATTCATTTGCTATTATGTACCATGCAAAATGGCAGCACTATCTACAGTGCATGGGTTGCTGGAAGTAAGTTCAGTAAAAAAGAGGAAGAAAATCCAGATGGACTGTTTAAATTATTTGAGATTGTTTGCCTTGAAAAAGAAAAGGTGAAACATTTCCTACTTAAAAAAAAAAAAAATTAAAATAGACAGTTTAGAAAAATGTCCCACTTAAATAGCTAAGAATGGGTTGACTCACTAGATTGAAATAAACCCCATATATTTTAAAATATGGAAATACGTAAGATTTGTACTATACAGAATCCAAATCAAAAGTAATTGAAAGAAAATTGCAAGCATTAGAAAAATAATTCAATAGGATACTCAAATTATTTGACTTATCCAGATATCTAAATTGATATGACTGATTATTTAGAAGTACCAGTATGCAAATGTCAGGCTGTGATAAAATACATAGTTTCACCAAAAAGGAATTCATAGTCAGGAGAGGAATGCCCCTTTTTGTGCAGTATTTCTGTTGAAAAGAGTGACAGAAATCCATTGATGCACATTTGCAACAGCAGTGGATTGCACCATGCAAGGGAAAAGAAACTCCCATGCCTGAGGAAGATAATTACACCAGACATTATGTTTGAGTACATCACATAGGCAAGCAGTGAAGCAGTGGGAGTAATACAGTTGGAGAACACCTACAAAGAGAGAGTTTTAGCAACAATGATACTGTTTGGTTACAAAACAGAATAAGGAAAAGGAAAACGATGAAGCAAACCTAAATACCTTGGTTCTACAGTTTTTATAACTAATATGTTCCTGGATACCGTTTCTGGAAGAAATAATACTAACATTTACAGCTGACAATGTGACTGAATGAGTGACATCCCAGAGCAAAAACTATAGGAAATGTCAGCCCTTCTGCTCAGCAGAAATATTGTCCACATCCATGAGAATGGCAGGACATGGACAGCATCTGTTTTATACCCAGTGCGTGAACAAAATGTTAAACGCAAAGAAAACTAAAATGATCAAAAAGTTTATTCTGTTTGCAAACCAATACTGAGACTTGATATTACAATTACAGAAAGGTGTTGTACCTTGGAGAAAGATCAGAAAGGATCTTTTGGGTCAGAAAGGAACTAGTCATGTAGTATCTATGAGATTGATGCAGATTTAAGACTGCTCTGCCTAAGCAAACCACTCTGTAGGTGACAATGTCTTCAACAGTCTGGAGAGAAAGAGAATAGACTATGAAGCTCACAATCTCCTAGCAAATCCCCTAGAAAAATATGAAAGTCAAAACATGAATCAATCCTTGCAAAAAAAAAAACCCAAATAAACTCCACGACCTTGGGCTCCACAAAGATAGTTTATTTACAGATAAAAATGTACATGAAATACAAATTTTAAAATGCAGAAAATTCACACAGGTATTTGAACATACATGGTGTCAAAAAATTATGTAAAAGGGTGAATTGTGGCCAGGGATCTCAGAGATGTCAATGCAGACATAGAATTTTTGCCATACCAGTTACCAGTGTGAAATTCTTAGATTGCTTCCTATTCTTGGAAGAAAAATCTATCAAGGACTATTAAGCCCAAAGCTGCCATCCATGGCTTAATAAGTCCCAGTGCTGAGAGCTGGGAAGTATCACAGCTGTTTCCCTGTTCTTATGTTGTTCTCTGTGTGTCTGGTCTGACAAGTTAGACCAATTTTGTAGGTACAGGTGGAAACCGTTGGTTCAATATAAAATTATTTATTCTGTATTATAATTAATTATTAAATTAAACAAAAATAAGTGTTTCTTATTGCCATTGAAAGTCACAAATTTTATCAAATTTCATCTGTGTAGGTGGTGGAATAGCAAGACTTGTAGAACTTTACAAAATCCTAGAGAGCATTCAGGACAAGGCTACAACTTCCACACCATCACAACTTCTTACATGATCATAAAACTACAGGAGGTGCAAGTGGAAGATGAAGAGAAGCCATAGAAGAAAACCATGGAACATGTTCTTTTTTCCATGTAGTTTCACAGAAAGAAAGTATACACTTCAAAATGTCATTTATAAATTAAACTACATCTTACCAGAAACAAGATTTCAAGCAGCTTTGTTAGAACAAAAAAATCTAAGAGTAAGTAGTCAAAGTAAAGTAGATTTCAAAAGACATACTAAGGTTGGTGTGTCTATTACAAGCATAACAACTTTGCCTTTGCTTTTGATAGACTATACTAAACAAAACCACAAAATTAACAGAGTAGTTCTGAAGAAAAACAAAAAAATAATAACTAATTCCAAAGTGAATCATGGAAACTTATTAGTTTAGTTTTCTCAATGTCTTAAATCAACAGTCCAAAACACAACAGCTAAAATTGTACAAAAATTCAAGGAGAAATTAGCCAAGAAAAATGAGGACAGTAAAAATATTTACTTCAGTTTTGTAAAGCATCTAATCATACCTGTGGAAACCCTTGCTCATTCTGAGTACAAGATAGAAGAGCAGAAATGTGTCATCAGTGCTACCTGCAGAGAATCTCTTCCTGTGTGCAGTTGCTAAGCATAACCACTGCTCTGGATAAATGGAAGAAGACCAAATTCATTCTAAGGCAGTACCTACACATCACTGAAATTTTTTTATGGAAATGTCTGAAATATCAAAGTGAAGTTCCAATAATTGGTGGTATGGTGTCTGAACACACAACTGAATGATTTACATGAAACATGGACAGCAAGTGCACACCATCCAGCTAAGGCCAAAGATCCCCAAGGGATCACAGTCTGCAAGCTGCACCACTTCCAGTGGGGAACAGCAGCATGTAAGAAAACCAGATGTTATCCTACAAATCTCTGAAAATCCAGTGTCTTTGTAAATACAATACATCCCAGCACAGATGTCAGAAGAAGCTACTGTGTACCTAAACATAAGGAAAGACTTGCTCAACATAAGGCCAAAAGTTCAAAAGCAAAAAGTGGAAGTACCATAACATCTGAGATTGTTATTCAGGCAGGTTGGAAAAGATGCCTCAAAGTTTGTTTTCACCACAGTGAACAGCTGTGGCAATGCAAATAAATGGAGGAATCTTCTTGAAAAGAGGAATCCTGAAAGTGTGCATTCTTCTTTCTCTTTTTTCTCATTTTGTTTTTGTTGTTGTTGTTTGTTTGCTTGTTTGTTTGTGCATAAGTAACCCTCATATTGTAAATAAATAAGGTAAAGAGATGGGAAATCCTTGTTTATTTACCCAGTGCTTTGCCTAGGAGTAATCTAAAAAGAAGCAATCATAGCACAGATCTATGTGCTGTAAAGATGAAGCTGACACACACAGTTTGGTATTCTCCCCAGAAGAACCCAGTGTCTGGAAAAGATGATCCCACAGAGGCAGGGCAGTTGGCTTGGACAAAAATAAATCTGTTTAGCTAGAAGATGGGAATGTTTTGAATTACTTGGGAACCATTAGCTGCTTGAGAATCAGACCACATGACAGCATCAAACATTCCAGGTAAGAGGAGTTAGAGACAAGGTTAATCCACAATAAAGTTTTTTCATTTTCCTTTGAGGAAATTCTGTTCTCATCTCAAGAACTACCTTCTCTTGAATACTCCAAGCCTTGTTTTCTCGGGATTGGTGAAAATCCCAAGAAAGGTAGAAACAGTGTGGTCTGTAACAGTGCATCACAGAGCAGCAAACACTCGTGTAAACACATGTCCCCTTTTATGTCAGAATTTAGTGGGTCAGACTTTATGATAATTTTCTCCAAGTCTTTCAATTACTTCTCTACCACTATAAGGTGTGTCAGCTTGGGACATGCTCATTGCCTTCCCTCCCTGCTTCAGCCTGCTTTAGAATGAAACCTGAAAACATGAGTCCTGGCCTGGTTCTTGGTAGTCCAAGGGTCTTTATGTAGAGCACAGTGCAATTCTCATTAGAAATGTGATCTTAAGTATTGCATAAGTTAAAATTTTAAATCTTTACCTTTGAATATGAAGATATGTAAATCCAGAACTGCAGAGGACATGTTTGAGAGAGGCAAGGATTTTTTACAGGTGAAGTAAAGAACTGAGGTGCAAAATTTTCTTTAGAGAGAAGAAACAAAGTTAAACAGATTGAACTTCTCCGGTACTGAGTTTGAACTAAACAGTAATGGTTATGTATTTTCAGATTATTTCAGATTCAGAACTGTTCATATTTCATATTGCTGAATACTGTGTGATTCCTGAAGAGTTAATAGCAGCTAAAGGGTTGGAAGTAATTTATTTCAGAAAGTCTTATGGATATATCAATTCAAGATGCCATATCAAATTTGTACTATTTACAGTTTATCAATCTATCTTTTAAAGTCTGTGAAGATAACAAAGCTCTTCATATTTAAAAACCCACATAAGATTCAAAAGATTGTTAATGCTTACTAGGGTTGCAAGTGAAGTTAATTGAGAAATTAAAACATTGACAGCCAGGGGAAAAAAAAAAAGAAAGAAGGAAAGACACTTCAGCCATTCTTTTAGCTTCCTTTAGCTAGAATATCATGATGCTTCTTACAGTCATTCATTAGTTTTGTCATCCTGGGTGAACTTTATGGAAGGAAGAATAAAATCTTTGATGACAAGTACCTAACAAGCTTCTGGAGCCAAGGAGCTGTGCCTGCCAGGGGAACTAGAAAAGAAGGGGTGGGGGGAGAGGGGGGAAAGGAGGAGAAATTAAAAGCCGGGAGCAGGGTTACCCACGTTGTAAAGGAAAGAGAACGTGAGCCTGGAAACCGGATGTGAGTGGCAGCCTGCCAAGGCAACAGTTCTGCCATCTGCAGCAGGGTCAGGAGTCAGAGCCATCTCTGAAAGTAAGCCCCCAAGAAGACATCTAAACAGAACCAAGGAGGGCACTCTCCCTGCTTTGTGAGGACACCCAATATGCTGCAGATGGTTTCCTGCCAGAGCTGCACTCAGGCAAGGTGTGCCATGGGAATGCTGCTCCAAGGTGGAGGGGCTGCCACGACCCCTCTCCTGGGGCCCCGAGCACACACCGAGCACACACCGTGCAGGGTGCTGCTGGCAGGACCCTGGGGCAGGCTGGGGGTGGCTGCAGCACCTCATCTGCTCTGCCATAAACCTGCTCCCCTGACAGCCTGAAAATGGGGCAAAATGGCACCAGCAAATGAAGGAGACTACTGGCAAGCACAGGGTAGCAGCAAAGGCAACCTGGCCACAAAAGACATTGCCTGGAGGGCAAAGGAGGGCCAGAGCATCAGGGAACACCACCCTGCCCTTGGTGGCAGTTGTGCCACTCATGACCGTTTGTGAATGTGTCAGAGACAGATCTGGGCATTCTGATCACGGATTCTTGCCAGTTTTTACTTGAACTGGGTTTTCTTTCTTTCCATACTCCCCCAGAAAAATTATATTGGAAAAAACCATAACATCCAGCTAACAGTGGCCTTTGGTACATGATCCGAGTCAAATGACAGGGACAACATATAGAGTCTACTCTCACCTGCACTTCAGTTTATCATACCTGGAAATCAGCCTTGTGTAAATATTTTACTTTCTTTTCTTTTTTTTCTCCCCTTTTTCATTTTTTCTTTTTGCCTTTTCTTTTTTAACCCCCATTTTTCTCTGGCTTTTTGATTATTTTATTTTATGCTTTTAGGTGCATCAGTATTTCGTCTTTTTCCAGGAGAGCATTATAGAGGTATATGAGGAAGGGTCTTGAAACGCTTCTGTTCTAATAATCCTCTTCCAGAGGGAGAGAACAGGGCAAAAGGCTAGCGAGAAATTTATTGTCTAGCAGGCAGTGTGTAATTACCATAACTTACAAAAAAAAAAAAAAAAAGAAAAAAATCCACATGTTGGTGTGTTTGATTTAATGCCATCAGAAGTGTAAGGTTACATGAAATAAATGGCTAATTGGGTTAATTTAATAGCAGGTTAAATCTTTCCTTTATTTTCTGCTAAAGGAACATTAAAATGGTGCAGTTTTGAAGTGGTCTTAGAAAAGTAAAGTAGAGTTTCTTGATAAAAAAATATATATAGTGTTCCTACTGCTAGGTTTATGGTGGGAGCTACTGGCATTCTTCCAGTTCACGGCATGAAAATCTAAGCTGCCTGTATAAGTACAGAATTTAGCGTTGGGTCTTAAGGTTTTGGTTGGCATGTTGCCAAAGATGTTATGTATTTAGCTGGGAAAATTGCCTAGAAGTTAATTGAGAGGAAAACACTAATATACATCCTCCACCACCTTAAAAAATGCTATGGATGTGCATATGTTGCTGATCCTTGATAAGAGATGAGTGTTTGCAGTAAAGAATTAGCTTAAAATTGGTCCAAAATTGTCTAGATTGAATTTTTCAAGCCTCTCCCTTCGCTACATTCACAGGAAATATTATTGTTGCTCCTCTCTTTTTAATCTCCCTGCTTGCATCATCCTCAGACAGGCCAGCAGCAAGCCACAACAGGGTCACAGTCTTCTTTGGAGTGGGCAGAGCTGGAGCACAACAGTGTTGTGCCACCTCCAAGCACCAGGCAAGAGTAAATCTCCCCTTTCCTCTGCCCCAATTCCTTTTCTTGTGAAAGCCCCAAATCTTATGATGTGGCCGGTGGTTTTACAATCACCGCCATCCCGTAAAATCTGTAAATTCACTTACAGAGTGGGCACTGACACTTAAACCACTTCAGAGCAGCAGATGGCTTTTCCTTCTACACAACCTGCCATGCTACACACTATCACCTAGCAGAGCATCTTGGGAGCACCAAGGGCCTGGAAAAGCCCCATTACACTGGGCGGTGAAACCTCAGCAATTCAGCAATTTTTCATCTTGTCAGAAAAATTAGGTTTTTTTCATCTCAGTAAGTGAAAGATTGTCTTTAAACTGTAGTGAGCCTGCCTGCAGCAGCAGACCTTAAGTGGTTAATGATCACATCTGTAAGTAGGCTCCAGATCAGACAATAGGCTATCTTTTGGAGCAAGGAGGCTGGGAGGCAAGAGGCACAGGAAAACAAAACTAGGAGCTATACTGAAAGCAAATGAGGAAAAGGCTTTCTTCCAATTGTGACCAGCTGTCTTCTTTTGTACACCCAGTGGATGCTCCCGATGCACTGATCTAGAAGAGACATAAGCAAAGTAGAAACAATGACATTTTGCTACTGTATGAATTCCCTCTCCCTTCACTTAATCCTGTTCTTACTGGGGCCTTGTGCTGAAAGCTGATAATTTTGATGGCCCCTGAATAAAGCCGGTAGCTTGAATTCCTGCCACCAGCCCCGTATAATGAATTGGGCTAATGAATGCTAGTAAGTGGTAGGAATCTGTGACCAGCTGCATCAAGGCAGGTAATACAGCTCAGATTTAATTGGGAGCAGGTATTGGAAGGCTGTATTACTTTAATTGGTGAGGGGGTTTTATAAATGGAAGGGACAAAGTATAATGGACAAATTGTGCTGTACAATAGCACTTAAGCCGGGATTGTATGCATTCGTTAATCTGTTGAGGAATGAGGCAATTCTAAACAATTTTCTCAGTGAAACCAACTCCAGAAAGCTTGTCCCTTTTGTTCTCCCTTGGGAAAATGCAAGATTGAAACAGAAAATACCTTTACCAAGGCAATCATTTGCCACGTGTGGAAAGCGGATACAGCTGTAAACTATGAAAGAGGGATCTTTGTAGTACAATAAAGGATGGAAAAAGAGATAAAGCTGGGGATAAGAGTGGGCCTGTCACTGCATCTAAAGAAGGAATAAAGTGATGACATTTACAGTGACAGATGAGACTGTAAAGGGAACTCAGGACAATTTAGAGAGGGAAATTTGATATTTAAAGAAAGGGCTCTGATAATTAAAAGTAGCATTACATTAAACTGTTACGCATGTCATTAGTGACAGAAGGGAACTGGTGCCTTTTGAAAAGTTAATGATTCTCACAGACCTGCTCTTGAAACTTTGTATGTAGTAAAGTTCACTTGAACACAGCATACTGTATGCAACACGGCATAAATTTTCTCTGTGTTTCATAGTGGGAAATAAGAAAGTTATATGATAATATGGAAGGTGTACTGTAAATACCATATGCCAATGTGTGTACAGTGTGGGTGTGTATGTGTAGAATCGTTGTACGTTGGAGGTCCAAGGTAGAGCTGAAAACCCAGCATATATAAATATTGTCAAAAATGCTCATTCTGTGGAATCCTTGGAAAAGGCAGGGTGTCTTTTTCTCAAGGCACAGGTTCACACGTTTTATTTTTGTCTTGTTTGTGTTTAACTGGATCTGTTCAACCTAGAGTGCCTATGGCAACAGAAGATAGCTAAAAGAATAACCTCTAAAGGTAGAGTGTATTTAAAGTGAAAGAACACAACACATGCAGCCAATTTATATGTCTGGTGCAGCTGTAATGGGTTAAGATACCATTTATAACCTAGTTATTCTGGCAGGGTTTTTGCCCCAGTGTACTTTGTTACAGGTGGGAAAACAAGACGGATTGTATGTCCTTCAGTGTTCATGTAGGCTGGGAAGTGGGAGGAGAAAAACAAAACAAAGCTGAAAATGAGTGTTGAATGGGCTTTCCCAGGATCCCCAGGTGGGTTTCATGTATTGCCTAATGCTGAAAATGAGACAGATTCAGCTTTCTGTACTGGTTGTAAAGACTGAATTATCTTACTCTTACTATTGTTCATGACTTAAAGTCAATACACAAAGCTGGAGCTTATTTCAGAAATTCTTTGTCAGTAAGAGCTATTTTGCGTTCTTTAATATTTTTTCATTTTTACGGATAAGGATAGAATTTGGTCTTAAGCTCACAAAATATTTATATATATATATGCGTAAGATAAATTCTAAATTAGAAATTGTATGCAAGAGTAATGTTATTAAATTCTAAAAAGGAGCATGAAATTAATACTTATCCATTAGTGTTAAAGGATAATTTTCTTTTTTTTCAGAAATCTGTGGTTAGCTCAGTGGGAACTGTAGCAAAGTTCTCCAGAAAGCAGGTGAGTTACACAATAAAATAATCTATGACATGAAAAGAAAATACACACAGAATTACCTATGTGGTGAGATATCATTCTTTAGCTCTCTAAATTAGATATTTAAACAGTGACAGACACAAAAGAATGAAGCTGGAAAATAACTTAGATTTAAAAATAAAACACCATTTACATGATCTGTGCAGACTCCATTGAAATCCTAAAATGGAGTACTGATTGATCACTGAAAGTATCCTAAGATCAATATTATGTAATAATCATGTTTTTTTGATATTGAGAAAATAAAGTAGCTTAAGGTCTCCCTCTCCTCTGTCATATAATGTGTTATCCCTGTAGTGCATCTCTCTACCTGATCATATGACATTAAAAGACACCCAGGGAAACTCCCTTCACAGAGGAAAAAGGATTTCCTTTCAAAAAAGCCTGTATTCCTGATCTTAACAAATTAAAAACAGACTCAGAAAGCGCAATGACTTTAGTGGGCTGATTAAATGTTTCTGAGGAAGTTGGGACCACAACTCTATGTAACTCCAGATAATCCTCTCTCTCTCTGAGGCTAAGATGAATATCTAAATACAAAGAGAAAAAAATCTTTTTCTTCTTTAGCCTAAAGAGAAATAGCCAAATTTCATTAAAGTTTTCATAGCTTGCTTCCTCTGTCTGTGCATGTGTGTGTGTGTGTATATATATATATATTTAAATATGTGTTTAAAAAAATGTTTTCATAAGACAGTTCTGAAAATAGTAGCCCTGTCACAGTTTCATTATCTACATCTGCTTGCGGCTGCCATTAAAATCTTATTTTTCAGACCTAAAGGAACATCAAGGAAAACAAAAACCAACAGTTAATTTACAATTTGAGAAAGGTCAGAGATCACTGTGCCTTGGCAATGAAGTCCTTTAGAATAGGAGCATGTATTGTGTCTTACTTTTCCCAGTAACATGCATGAATCATGACTTTGAAAACAAAGTTCTGTGGTCTTTGTAGTAAGAGTTGTCCCTGAAACCCTGCTGGAGTGCAGAGCTGAGCAGCATCTCTGGCATTCAACAAAGCCACCACATTGTTTCAGTCTTCAAGCAGCTGCTTTGTACCACCCCCATGGCACCAGTAACAGCTGGCTATTCCTCAGAGCTGCCCTCATTCCGCTGTGTTAGGTGAGGTTGGAGGAGAGGACCTAGCACTGACTGGTTGTCTGTCCTCTCACAAATAGGTCTCACCACATTGCTCTGTGGCCCATCGTTGGAGCTCTTCTCTTTCTGGAGCACCTGCGGTTTTCTGTGCAAAATCGCATATAGGGTTTGTAACATGTGCTTGCCTCTCCCAGGAAAGGGACATTAGTTCATAAAGTAAGTTTATTTACTCTCTTCCATAAATAGTATTCTTCATGAAAATATTAGTCTAGTTGTGGGATTCTCTGAAGGTGGTACTGAGTGGAGATTCTGCCAGTGGTAACAACATGTGGTCTGTATGTTGGAAGAACTTAAGGATGCAGTCCACTGTATGGTCCAGCTGAACACCTTTTGTATACTACTAGGACTTTCTGGAAATGGCTGGTTTTGGCCTCCTTGTTTTAACAGCTACTCCCCAAAGGTCAGACTGTTGTCTGACCCTTCCACTAGTCAGCATGACTAAGTGATTGAGTGTGTCACTTGTGAATGTTTGTTCAGCTCCAACATCTGCAGCTGGGGCAGCAGCCTCCATGCAATTCCCATCGTGTCTGGGCTGCACAGGGGAAAAGCCACAGGAAAAAAGCCTCATCAGGATGCCAGCATCTCTGCTGGCTGAGCCCAGCACAGAGGTACAAATGAGTGCCCAAGCTGACCCCTGATGTGACTCCCAGAGCCTGGGTCCTCTCGGTGCTCTTCCCAAGGAAATACTGCATTGCACTAGCCCTGGGTAGGAGGGTTTGATAACAGCCTGGTTTAAGTCAAGTGACTCATTTATAATGAAATGAAAGAAAGCTACAGGTGGTAAAAGTTGTAGAAAAAAGGATAAATGAAATCTGAGAAGCCAGTGGTAAAGGAGCCTATTGAATGTAAATCAGTTACTGGAATTTACATCCCAGATTTTTCTCATTGCTACATGTATTTGAGATTTTGCTATATTCATTTTGTATCAGGAAATTCTTAAGATTAATAGATACTGGTTTTACCTCTACATATATAAGATTAAAACAGTGGGGTAGTCTTGAGGTAATGTAAATTAGTTTATTTCTCTCTTTTTTGAGGAGTGACTTCCACAGCTTATTTGGATTGCTTCTCTCCTGATTTAATAATTTCAAAATAAAATTTAAAGTACACTCAACATCCTAGGGGAGAGAGAGAGAAAGAAAGAAAGAAAGAAAAGAAAGAAAGCTTTGCTTTTCAGAAATTAGTTTTCTCTGCCTATGCAGATATGTTGACACCATTCTACTAGATCCAGCACAAGGATGTAAGCTCTTCAGAAAATGTCATATTCTGTGCAACTGAAGAATGGAAAGAAAGGCAAAGGAGAAGTCTTTGGGAAGAAGTTTTGTCAAAGTAGACAATGAGAGAAAAAAAATAAAGGACAATCTTTACTTCTGCTCCAACAAGGGTGAAACTGAAGAAACTCTGTAAAGGTCAAAGGAGTTGTGCATAATATGCTTGGATTTCATAAGGACCCAGTAAAAATTTCTACAATGACAAATTTTGCTCAGCTTTGGTGTCTTTACTCAAATTTGGAATTGTGGTTTTACCACTAATAGACACATTGAGGCCCCTCCTCACTGTGCTGGAGCTACAAAAGCAGCAATGAATGTGAAAAGAAGGATGAAATATGCCTGAGTATGTCTGGGTACTTTTCAATTTAAACTGGGGAAGGCTCTGTTTATGTGACTTAAAGCCTATGAGTATTTCAGAAAACTTACTGAGAACAGTTTATTTGTCAGTACTATAAGAAAGGATCTTAACAAGTGACTTTCTTAAGAGATTCTAGGTCTCCCTCCTTTTCCTTTTAGTATTTATCTTACAATTTTATCTCCTACTTTGCCTTAAAAATAATTTTAGAGTGGAAAATACAGCTGATAGTACTGATAAAATACAAAAAATACTTAAAATCCCTAAGCAGTTTAGATGAGGTTTGGATTTTAAAATTATGTTCCTTTTTCTGTTATCACTATAAATTAGTTCAGTTTCTTTTTTTCCTCACTCATTAACCTCCTTCCCAGAAAGAGAGGCATTCCAGACATAATACCCCACAAAGAAACTCTGTAGGCTTGTCCTGTCCACTTGTGTCTTTGACCTGAGAAGAGGAAAGGCAAAAACTACTTGAGAACCAAGTTAGTGAGTTTTGGAAACCTCTGGAGCCAAAAAGTGCTGTTTTGGTTGTGCAACCCATCTTTGAAAGAGCAACCAATGGCATGTGAAAGTTAATAAATCATGAAAATGTTGTCAACTCTTCTTCCAAAAATGTAGGTGACATTTTCTTTAAACCACTCTAAAAGTTTTTTTTTCCCCATATGTGTTGTTCTCTCCCCTGAAAGAAGAAAATTATTACTCTTAGATTAGAGTAATTAGATTCAGTATCCAGTTACCGTAGGAGAGTGTTTTTTCACTTTTTGGCAAGAATAATTTAAATCAGTTCCTGGCTGAGCTTTCTCAGTCATTGTTGAATTTTTCTTTAAAAAAATATTGGGTTTGCTCACTGCTTATGATTAATTTTGAAGCTAAGAGAATGATGCCTGACTGGAAAAATAAAAAATACAAAAAACCAAATACATGCCATCCATGTCAGCCATCTCCAATTTTCAAGCAAATCTTTTGTAAAATGATTGTGCATGGATCCCTCTTGACATGAAACACAGTACCTGAGCATGAACTAAGAACAAAGTCCTGAGCATGAACTATCATAACTGTCTGAGCATTTTGATTAGCTCAACCACAGATTTAACTATAACACTTTCACTGTTTTTCTTCTGGTTCTTTCCTTCAGTTTCCTGTAGTTTGGGGAAAAATGTTACGTCTCTTCACGGACTCTTATTTGTAGCAGATTATCCTTCTTATTGACTTAGGTGGACAGAAAAGACTAGTATTAAAGTATTCAAAAGAGGTCACAAATTTTAGTAGGCATAGAGATGATCTGGGTTTTTGCTGTACTTTGGCAGTCTGGAAACATAATTCACTGGGAGTATTCAACAGGAACAAATATGCTTCTTCTGGCAAAGGCATTAATCAACAGTGGTCTTGCATCAGGACCCTGTAGTCTTTTATGTGGCCAGCAAACATTCTTATCAGGGGGGACACTCACCTCTCCTCTTGGTGCTGAACCACATCAGAAAAGGGTGTCTACTTGTGCTGAGAGACAAGCTCATGCTTGCTTCCTTTTTTCTGATTTTCTCTTTGGTTTTTGTTTCTTTCTCTCTCCCCAGGTTCCATTTAGACGTATTTTAAATGTGAAAGTTTTCCTGTTCAGGATCTTTCATGCTGGCTGAGCATGTACAGCTGCTTGTATTGGAGCTTGCCTTACAGTTAGTGGGCAGCTGCCGATGTTTAGCACCAAACATGAGCTTGTTTCATCCAGCCTTCAATACCTAATGCTTCACTCTGCTGGAAAGCACAGGGCTCTGTACGCCAGTGCTCTATAGTTACATATTTATCTTCCACATTTCTTAAGGCAAAACTCACTGATGTGTTTCTCTGATGTGCTCATAATTCAAATACCATGTTTGCTGTCAACAAGTCATCTGATTCAAGAACCTTTGACTTTTTTTTTTAAAGAGGAAGATGAGGAGTAGCAACCTTCACATCTTAAAAATATTATGCCTCTAGGGGACCGGTCATTATCCTGCAGTAGGTATTTCAAGTTGGCAAATCAATGGAGAAGATCAGGGATGAAGATGAAAGACCCAGCTAGTCTTGACCCTTGCCACTTCTATTTTTTTAAGTCTCCTTCCGTGCTGATCATGCAAAGAGTTGAGCTTAGGCTTATTTTACCACCAGCCAAGGTGGAGAAAACTCATCCTTCTTTTGAACTTATCCTTCTTTTCTCCAAAGGCTTTTTGAAACAGCCTAAGGTTTAGGGTTAATGTTTTGTCTTTCTATTGCTCAAGACTTTATTCTTTGCCTAAGGAATTTGTAAGAACCTTTCTTCTCATGTTGTAATGACCATCATGTCATGACAGTATTGATGACAATCATGACAGATGATCTGGTATTACAACCCTACAACTAGGAATCTCAGTGCAGGTATGTCATCATAAAAGCTTTTGTTCTCAAACAGGGCTAAGTATGATAAATGAATAATTTACTTTGTGGATTGCTGGAGATTGTTCCTTTAATGCAGAAACATATTCTGCTTTATAGTGAGCCCTGGAGTGTTAAAGTGTGTCAGGTATTAGGAAATGGAAGGCTTCTCCATATGGATGTGGACAAAGTTATTATCTCTGTTGCTCTGCAGAGAAAATTTTAGAAGTTACAAGTTATTTTGTAATGGATGAAAGCTCCCTGCTATTTTGCTTCTATTAGTCAACCTTATTTACATTGTCTATATACACCAGCAAATCAGCAGCATATTGAGTGAGCTAAGAACCAACTAAAGTGTAATCTCTGTCTTTAAAAGAGATTACTGTACATTAACCTCACTGTGACACTGAAAAAAATGTTTTAATGACAGCAAGATCCTAAAATAAGGTTTATTAAAAATTTAGGAACAGAAAAGTTCGGACAACAGTCTGTTAAAGAAAGAGAGAGATTCTAGTACCTCACTTGAAACTGCTTCAATTTGCATGATTTTAAAGGTATCCAACATTCCCTTGAAAATATAGTATCTTTCAAAGTGTGTCCTGTAAGCCTCCTCCTCTGAAGTTCTTGGTTAGAGAGGTTGTAGGGTTTTATGTTGTAAAGTTTCATGCTATTTTAGTCATCAAAAATGCAGAATCCTCACGTGACTAACATGGGTAAAGAGGTGGGTAAAAGGTATCCATGCTTTCGAAACTTAATCCTCACAGTGTGGTTGAACATGGAACCCTTTTGATATTATGAAGGACAACATTTAATTTTTTCCACAATTAATTCCAGTGAAGAAGGAAGCTTTTCCCAATAATTAGTTAATTCCCTCTACATGTTTTCTCAGCAGTGACCAACTCCTATTATTGCAGTATTTAGACATATTCTTGATCATGTAAATTTCAGCATATGCTTTAAGATAACTGGTGGAACATTAAGCCCTCAAAGTGCATTAGTCACAGTTTTAGATTAATCCCTAGATTAAAACTCAAATGAGGTTTTAGTAATCTCTTAGATTCCAGCTTCTTTATAGTCTGTAAAGATCTTAATTTATGAAATGCTCACCACTCTCTAGCTTGCTCCTCAACAGATGTGACTTGATCCCTCTTTGTGCCAAAACTGTACCTTGATTCATCTTAGTGGGAAAGGATGGGAGGACCATGGTGGGAAGGTCACTGAAGGCTTGTGAGTTTCCAATCTAGGCACATTTTCTCTGTCACCAAAATGTTGCCTTATATTCTTTGGAAATGATCAGAAAATATTTTCTCTGTAAAATCAAAACTCATACTCCCTATTTTTGCATTACACACAAATATGTTCCTTCAGCGTCATAAGAATTTAAAGTCTGAAGCAAAGAAATAGCTGGTTTTAATTAAGAAATTAATTGGCATTAGTTTTACCTCAAACCTAATAGTCTTGAAAAATGACATTTTAAATGCTTCCGTTTCAGAGATAACCACATCACCTTACTTATTCCCAAGTCTGGTGATCTCTGCCTGGGAGTCTCTTCTGCTGCAGTTGTTTGCTTTAGAAGATGTCTGAGCAACATATTAATGGCCCCTGTTTGACAGAACCATATTCCAAACATGTTTGATCTTATGTTAGCATGTGAGGGCTGATTATAGACCTTTAAATGTTCAACTAACTCCTCACACTATTATCAAGATAGTTTGGGGTTTTCAAACTGAAGTTACTGAAATGTGAGTCAATGCCCTTTATAGTTGATATTGGAATGCAATATCTGACAAATATTGTAAAAAAAATCAAAGCAAAATTTGGTCTTTTCTGGGTATTCTGAAAGCCATTTCTTTACATTTGTTTCTACCTTTTCATGTACTTCCCAACAGAGATCTGCATAGCTATTTATATTCATATTTCTGTAATCTTTTTTTTTTAGTTAACCCAAGGTTTATGTGTTTTATTCATTCAACTTGGTAATCCTTGGTTCTTAGTGGGATTGCATGAAAAAGCACACTAACAACTCTTTCTCACATTTGAGCACTGTGAGTAACAACTCACAGTTGGTACTGTGAAGAGAGAAGATCTCCTGATGAAAGTATCTCATTGTCATCTCTGAAATGTAGTTACAGCACCAGAGAATGTGGAGGCAGCATTGTCTCATTGAAGAATAAAACCAGCTAGATCACTGCTTTTGTTCATGGTTTTATACATAAATACTAGCCCTTACTACTACTTCCACACCTTTGTTCCTTCACACCTGAGGCTGAAATAGGCCATGTTTGTTTTGGTGGGTTTTTTTTTCACTTTTCCAGGGTTTGTTTTTTTAGTGCTCATGCTCAACACACATAACCTTTTATGATGGGAAGTTTGCTGATTCCTTTCTGTAACTTCCTGTTGGTTCTCATGAGCTTCATGGACAAAGACTTTTACTGTCATACAAACTTCATCTTCAGCTGACGGGAGGGTTTTAAAAATTAGGAGCTGAAACAATTATGGTAATAAGTCATATTTACTTTTAGACATGATAAGTGCTTTATGATCTGGAAACAGATTTTATCATTGAAGCTGAATTGTTGAGCACAGCAGTATTACTAGTTAGGAGGTAAAATTGATCTGGAAAAAGATAGTTTGCATTATCAGTTACTTCTCTGTCAACCTTCTATTTCTCTTGATCAAGAAACAAAGTCCTTGGAAAATGAATGTACAAAACAAATGTCTGTTGTACAGCAAGATGTTCTTTAATTTACTTTCTTTTGTTTAAAAGTGATGTCTGTTTAGCACATTGGTTTAGATATGATTTAAAGCAGTTGACATGACAGATTGAAAACTTAAAATGTAGCATGAATAATACACAGTAAATTTATGTTGGGATGTTTTTATTCACTAGGGAGCCCTGAATAAGTTAGCAGCACTTGCAGCCACAACTTGTATACAGGGGAATAATTTGTATTTATTCCTTTCTTCTGTGGAGCTAACTTATGTATATGTGTGTGTGGGCATTTATATATATATACATATATATATATACACACACATATATGGATGTACAAGTTTGTGTGTGTGTATTCATGCATAATATATGAGTATGTGTATATGTATACACATATAGCCAGCTGAGATTCTCACACACACACAATCCATGCAGTTTATTAACAGTTAGCATATCATCTCTAAATGGAGCTTACTGCAATTTGAGATGTGCCCTGCTAGGAGCTAATGAGCAAACTCCTGCCTAATATTGACAATTAATCAGGCATAAAAGCATCTAGGATCAGGACCCATTGCCAAGCATAGAAGACTCATACAGACTTCAATGAAACATGATATGTGAACAAATTTGTCTAATTGTATATCAGTCCTACGAACAAATTCCCACCAAAACACTTAATTATCCACAGTACAGAAGCAATGCATCTATCTCAGAATGTTACTGGCTTTTTGGTTTGTTGTAAGCCATTTACCGTAACTAATAAATTGAAGGAAGTATCATTATGTTTTCTTGCCAGTGTTCCTATTTTAATTGGCCTTGTATACTTGAGCCAATATCTGTGCACTGACTAGAGTAACTGAGTAATGATTGCACAATAAAAAGTGATCACTATTGGCTGAATACTTTTCTTCCATTGACCTGGGAAGATTTGCTCTCAAACTGATAAAATCAACCTCAAAAGTAAAACAAAAATCCCCCAAACTAACAAAGAGAGCAGTAAAAGGTTCAACCTTACAGTTTATAATAAAAGAATAAAAACATTATTGCTAATATGGAAAACATGTATTTGTTCAAGTTCTGTGAGCTTAATACTGCTAAAATATCTGTTATACAACTTTTTTTTTTCTTCTAGAATAAAACTGTACCACTTTATAGTTTAAAATCATGGTAGAGGCTTTTGTTTTTTAGCAACATCAATAGAAAGCCTGTTATGACACACAACAGAAAACCACTTGAAGTATTGCTGTTACTCACTACAGAAGAATGATTTGTGCAAAGATAAGATGCTTTGGCCTTGAGACACACACGAGTAAATTGGGTAGTTTTCCTAAGAAGCATTCTTGTTGAACTGTTTTCCTTTTCCATTTCAGTTGACAATATGGATCTGTAGTATATTGTTGGATCTGCTGTGTGATAACACAACAAAGCCTGTGTTCTGCTCTCAGCAGTGCTATTTATACCTTGTAACATTTTTCAAAGTACTGCTTTAGTGTTCTTCCACAGTTCAAAAAAAAACCAAAACAACCCAACCAAAACAACACAAGATAACCTGCCACCAAAACAGATAAATAAATAAACAAATAAATAAAACCAGTCATAAGTCAGAATCAATCCTGGCTAATTCCCTAACAGTGGACCTCCTTTTTCAGTTCATTTACAGAGGAAGAGCTGTGTCTTGCAAATGATGTAGTATGAGCCAGAGTCCCCCCTTTACAACTGGAGAAGGCAAGAGCTGCTCACATCTTTTTCTTAAGCCTATTACTTTGCATGGAGAGCAAGGACAGTCCCTGGAATTGGGCTGAGGGTAGATGAGGAGCTGTCATCCAAAAATCTCCACACCCAGTGAGGGCACAAGCTGCAGTCTCAAGTGGAAGGCAAGAGCAGTGAAAGAAGCAGGCTAAGCATCTTCTAATTTTTATTTGAAGATGGCTGATAGTAAGAAAGCTCAGTATGACTGCTGAGCTTTCATACTGAAGTGTATCTTCATGTGGTCTCTGGGAGAGACCCTTCTGACCTGGATGCCAATCAGTTGTGATCAGCCAGAAGCTGAAGTGATACTTACTCATTGCTGGAAATCAGGGGAAGAAGCAGGAAGAAATTTATGCTAGGCAACAGCACAAGGCTCAAGTCATCCTTAGGCAGCAAAGAGAAGCGGAAAAAAAAATGCTGCTAAATATTTATTACTGGTGTATTTTGAAATATATGGGTCACCAAAACAAGAATAAGCATGACTTTTCCTTATACTCAGAATTTTCATTTTCCTGGTCAGTACTGAACTGTTTGGCAATGGCTAGCTTTCAATACTGACCATTTTGTGTGAGTGTAGGATGTGTTTGTGCATGTTTGTGCCTCACCAAAAAAAAAAAAACCAAAGTGAGGTCCACTTATAAAATGATGAATTTCTCTTAAAGTTACAGTACATAGTATACATATATATATGGAGATAATAGATCAAATAACATATATTGGGGAGTGGGTGTGTGGGTGTGTGTTTATTATTATTATTATTATTTCCAGTTTTTCTAATAAGCAAGGGCTAGAGGAGAAAGAAAAAAAATTAAGGAAGAAAGAAAATGCTACACTTCATTGACTGCTGCTTCCTTCAGCATCCCAATATCCTGATAAAATGGCTGGATAGCTTCTGTGGCTTCAATATAGATAACATGGTTTTTTGCAGCACTGAATGATTTTTTTTTTAAATGAGTGTAGGAAAAAAAATCATATGAAGAACATGATATTCTTCGGTATAAACTTTGGGAAATGGGTTATCTTTCTATTAAGGACACCTCTCATTTTCTATAGATAGATAATTTCCTCTCTTTTTGAAATATTATTCGTCTTGCCTAATCACAATAAAAGGGAAATATATTAACAGCTGTACTGTCATAGATCTGCTTTTCTCTTAATTCATAGTAAATCAGCAGTTTCATGGATAATTTGCTACACCCAAAGCATGCAGACATGGAAATACAGCCATCACAGAAAATGTTCTGCTGTAAGGAACAGGAAGAAAAACTCTGCTAAAATCAGACATAGCACCTTTAAGCTTCTCTTTTTTCTTGCTATCTTTCCTAAATAGAGTCTTTAGAACTCATGGTATCTCTCAAAACACTAGCATTATTTCTTTCTCACCATTAAAAGTCTTCCCTCACCAAACTCACAGTCTTACAATTAAGAGTCAAGACAAAACTATGCTAGGTTTAGCACTCTAGGGCAGCACTCTAAGGGAGGAGGTTGCTGAAACTTTGATCTCTCCTTTATTCCCCCTGCAGCTCATTTACTTTGCTATAATTCTTTGGCATGGTCACAGCACCACACTAACTTGAAAAGGAGCAACTGCCTTTGCCCAGCTTTAGGTTGTTCAATTTTTTTTCTACATGCTTACCCTATTACCCATTTAGAGTATCTGAATGAAAAATATTGAAAGCAGTTCTATAACACATATATTGTAATTGAAAAAGAAAATACCTGTGATGGTATATGTGTATATATATACATATAGTTATATATACATATATAAACATAGATATATAATAATAAATACATATTTATCTATATGTCTCTATAGATATATCTCTCTATAGATAGATATATAGATACATATATCTAGATATCTAGATATCTCTATAGATATAGATCTCTATAGATATGTATCTATAAAATACACATAAATGCATATATCAAGTTGAAATTTCAAGACAGCATAGAATGGTTCTGTTAATTTTTGGCCCTTTATTTTTAATATGCTACTATATAAACATTTTTAAATGTTTTATAAAATTCTTTGACTATTGACTCTTCACGATGGATCCAGGCTCACTGGGACAGAGCAATGATGTCAGAGAGGGACAGTCACATCACTGCAGACTGTAAAGAAGCAGGTGACATCAAGGTGAGGAGCAGATCACCTTCCTCCATGTTTGATAGCTGTCTGATGTTCCTGGGAGAGCAGTCCTCAATGCAAAGTATAGCCTGAAGAGGTAAAAATATTTACAAATTGAAAGCAAACTTTTGAAAACCATTTTGGGATTTGTTTTTTTTTTTTTTACTTTTCTGTTGGAAAATTAATAGAAAAATGTCAGGGGAAGAATTCCTGTGTCAGAAATGTTTATGTTTTGAAATATCCTTGCCAGCTGGCGTGAGCCTGGGCTGTTTTTGAGCCTTGTCTCCAGGCTCTATCCATTGTCTTGAAGACTGATGTAGAGCTACACGTGAGGCCTGGAGACAGAGAATTGCAGAGCCTACCTGCACCAGCCAACAGGTTTGGGATACCTAAAAACAGGGCAACTGTTGAGTCACCTAGTGCATTGTGCTTTTTTGCCTGTCTGCACTGGTGACACTCAGCTTTAATTTTCTTTTCAGTTCCTAATTTTCCTTTTTAGTTCTGCCTCAAATCATTAGCATTTAGAGGTGAAGGCATGCACATGTTGCTTTTACCATCTAATAAGGGTCAGTCAATATAAGGTACAACTGCTCCTGCTAATTTTCCCTTGAAAAGCAACAGAAGCAGCATCTGGTGGGGACATCCACTGACTCGTCCAGCCTTTTCAAAACAACATAAAAATAAGCCATGAAGGTAATGCATAGGTGAAGAGACAAACTTTTGAGATAGCTACAGTTTGATGCATACAAAAGATCTTTGACTCTGAAAGGAAAAACAATTTCCCTCCAGACTAGCGAGCTTCTTTGGAGAAGCCACTGTAGTGCAATACTTTTATCCAAGCAACACAATGTGTCTCTTTCTCCAGAAGGCCTTGAAGTAGAGTCCTAACTGAGAGGTTGTAATAAAAATGTAAGTAGTCATGGATTAGAGGCAAAGTTCTCTCCTGACTTTCAATCTCATTAAAAGGGAGAAAAAAAATAAAGCTTAGGAAAAACTGAATAACTTTCTAGATGGAAGGGGGATTTAGAACCAAACCTTGTTCCTGCAGACTCGTTTCCTTTGAGCTTGGTCTGTAGCACATGGTTTTCAACTGCACTACATGTGTTTAGGGTTATATATATACTGTGTGCTGTTTAATTGTTTTTAATTTATTTATTAAATATTTATTTCATTTTATTATTACAATATGATACTGTTAACAGCCATAGAGGAAGAAATTGGTTAAATTGCTGACATAGTTAAAAAGCACTGAAATTTTTTCAGAAGTATTTATGAAGTTCCTACATTACAGAAGTTCAGAAAATTGCTACAAAGAAGGTGGTACTGTTTGTACAAATATTCAAAATTTTAATAGTCAAAAGTACAGAATAGGAAGGGAGAGGTAGACTGTGCAGAAGACAGCATAAAACTGGGCTTTAGTTCCTGAGAGAGGCTATGAAATACAAGCAGTGAAAACTTTGTAAAGGGACAGCATAACTTTTTTTAATAAAACTTCATAGTAGCACAGTCACAGTTAAAATAAATGTAAATTTCATGTTTATGTGCCTTAGAGAAAGATACTAAGACAGAAGTTAATAAGGGAAACAATTTGTGTTAGCATTCATTGCAGTGAAATACCATTTTTTATTCCTAACTTAGAGTTATCAAGGAATGCATTATAAGTTTGAGTAACATCATTTTTCGTTACATATCTGATTTTTCATATGATAAATAACCTTTTAAAAATTTATATAAGTTATGCTTGTAAACATCCTTTAAATCACCTTCAAGCATTTCTTCCATATATTGAAGATAAAGGAGAAACTTGATTTTGATATTTTCCTGATTTAAAATGACATACAGAAAAATATGTATCTATTTCATGGTTTAAACATGTATAAGCTTTACATTTTCTTTTAATGAGGACATTAGAAGCAAAAATGACATGTGTTGTGCAATGTTGCTGCCACAGAAGTAGAAAAGAGAAAGAGTACAAAATTTAAGATTTCTGTCAGTGATAACTTGATTATTTTGGTGATTTGGATATGAACATTACTAATTTGAAGTGCAGAGCAGCAGCTAAAGGCAGGAGGAAGCTGCCTTGGCCCTGAGCAGGATATCAGAGCCACTGCTCCAAGCTGATTTTCAGTGGGTGTCCCTTTGTATGCAAGGAAAGCCAGGTGAAATTCAGCTCCCCACCCACACGAATCTTTGCACTGCTGGAAATGAGTGACAGAAAAAAAAAAATTCAGCAAGAAGCAGGGCAGAAAGGGGAAAGGGCTGGAATAAGAAAAGAAGCCACCAGAAGAGCTGTTCAGCAAAATGTGCCTTACCCATCAAACCCAACTGTATGTAATGCAACAGCATAAAGATTAATACAAATTTTTGGAATATTTATTGGAAAGGCTATTTAATGTTGTTCTTTTCTTTTAACTTTCTTTAGAAAATTGTAGTTGACTAGAGCTAATTCCACTTAAAATTATGTTATGTCAACTTTATTTGAAGAAGTGATGCAAAGTTATTTGTTAATAGCAGAAGATTCAATAGATATATTTGTAGCTCACCCTATTGTAACAGCAGGTATATTTAAATCATGCTGTATGAAAATACAGGGAAAGCAAACAGAATTTTTAAATAAAATTTATTCAAGTCAAAATAGAAGCTCCCTCAACTTATCATTTCATGAAACAAACTGTCCATGTCCATATTTTGGTTTTGTTAATATAGATTATGCATTTAAAGTTTCTGGGTTCAATTGTTCAACAAGTTCTAGAGAACAACTTAGAGGAGATCAGAGAGAATATATTTTCTCTCCCTAAAATTATCCAGTCAAAGGCGGCTGCAAGAAACTTCCTTGTCCCTCTTTAGAAACAAAATCACCTTTGGGCCAAGAGAAAGAATCTGAAATTCCAGATCCTGAGGAAGTAATTGAGAAAACTGATAACAAGTGAAATAGGTGAAAAAACCAACATTTCCCAAGTCTTACAGAACTAGTGAAAAAAAAAATTCTGTGTGCATATAAAAAAAATCTTGCAAAAACATATCCAAATAATCATGTCAAATATAATTTCTCATTAGCCTTATATAGGTAAAAATGTTTAGCAACACTAAACAATAAGGTATTCAAAATATAGAACATCTAGTTTAATGCAGATTAATTTTTAACAAGAATTCCTATGCAGTAGGCAGATAGTTCCCACATTCCATTGTGATTGACAAGCCTGACATATGGAATAGTTCACAAATTCCCAGGTGACTGACAGATGGAGAATAGAAAGGCGGATAAAGTTGCCTAGAGAGCTGAGGACGATTTCATATTCAGCGGTTTTGATCAAAAGGATTCCAGATCTCACACTAAATTTAGCACCGCTGGCAATTAGTGCATGATTTATTCAGTCCTTTCATTTGCTGGTTGACAAATGGAAAACAAGCACAAAATTAAAAATAAGTTTATTTCCAGCATTTCGGATATTTAAAATGTGTGTGTCTTTGTTTGCACATAAATTAACATGAGATGAATTTATAGTGAGATTAAATCTGAAATGGAGATGCAAGCAATAAATAAGAGCTTTTTTATGTATCTTTCAGGCAGAACAGGTGTTTGAATTAAGAAATACTAATATGTTTAACAGCATGACTCCACCTTTAGCATTAGGGAGTTGATGTTTCCCTAAATTTAGAATAATCTTTCCTCAATTTAAGATTCTTTCATAAGCTTCCAGCATAGGTGACCATCTGTAAGTCAATACTAATGCTTTTTAGACCAATAATAATCAGGAAAAGCTATCCCCATGCTTTTTGAACACAATTGAAGAACTGCATTTTTCCTACTGATGTGTCTGCATAATTCTTACAAGTGGCAGCTAAACACAAACACAGAGCAAGGGATTCTTCCCAGTAGTGGAAAACGTCATTGTTTATGAAAAATAGAAAGGAAACTCTTCAGATCTGCTAGTAAAACTTGTTGAAACTAGCATCCAATTTCTCATCCATTCTACTCACTTTGGAGTGAAGAGTCATTTCCTCCAAAACAATGAATTCATGTGAGCCTTTTGAATAGAATATGGCAATATCTCATCCAAAAATGGGGAGCACAGCATGGTATTCCATTCCTGGGGGAACCTATGATCTGGGAAATGTCAGGTGTGTGCTTTCAGTGGAGAAAAAAAATCTATAAAGAATGATAAGAAATGTTCACTTCTAAATGTAACCCTGAATTTAGTGAGCTTGTGCTTATTCTGAGGGATAATGCTGGCAACATAAAATTCTGGGTATGTCTTTTAAAACCCCAAATACAGTTCTAAATAGCTTGTGGAAAATACTATAAATTGCAGCCTGTAAGGTTGTAAGCCTGTAAGTCTACAAAAGGTTCTTTTCTGCAACAGAGAGATGTTAAGCTAATCTAAATGCAAAAAAAGGCCAAACAGAAAGTTGCTGCTCTTGGTGAAAAGGTGAAAACTACTGATGGTAAATGTTTTAAATCGAGACTTAGAAAACTGAGAATAAAACCTGCATACCATAACTTACAATTATTTTCTAACAGCTTGCACTATTAATTTACATTTCTTTTTTCTGGCTTCAGAAAGTTGGAAATAGTAACAGATGTAGTACAGTGCAGTGTAACTGTAGTACACCTATCTCCTAGGACAGAAACATGTTTCCCAAGTCTCTGTGAAAACTCAGCTCACTGCTTTAGGAAGTCATTGAGCTAGCATGACACTAGGGTAGCCCAGCCTGAGGAGCACAGCACACTTTGTGCTTCCCTGCACTCCATTTCCCATCTTCACAAGAGCCTGTGGTCTATTAGTACCATTTTCTTCTCCTCTGGATATCTCTTCCTTGCTCCCAGCAGCAACCCAAAGTAATTCCCAGGCAAGCAGCCTCAGTGCAGATTCTGTTTTTCTTTTACAGAATTCCCTTTCCACTCCCCTCAAGCACTAGAGCAAAATAAAATAATTGTCTCTCCATAAATGCTATTCCACTCAGACTTTTTGCACCTCTGAAACACAACTGTCTCCCAGCCCCTCCCCTTCCTCTATACTTATTTTCACATTTATAAAGGAAAAAAAAAAAAACCAAAAGAAATGAAAAAACCCACCACAAAAACAAACAAACAAAACCCAAAAAACCAAACCAACCAACCAACCAAACAAACAAACAAAAAAAAAACCACAAAAAAGTACAAACCAGTAACTGTTGCATTTACAGTACCTTCAGCTGTGTGGTCTGCATACTGACATTTTAGTGAATGCATAGAATACCCGTATTTCTTTGGATGAGGGAGAACATCTCACAGAGAAAATACATGTGGTAGATTCTCCCTAGCAAAGCTAGGAAGATAGAACCTTTGTCTGCTCATTTAAGTTATGGTATTTCCTCTGTCTACTCCAGATAAACATTTGATTCACTGAATCACTGGGATTTACACATATCTAAAACTCACTTGGTCTGAATTAGTTTTCTTCTCTTTTAGGGTCAGGGGAGAAGGCAGCAGGAATCAAAAGGGAAGCACCATGTGCTCACTAAACCCTTCTAATAGGCTAACAGCCTGGAATATCTGCTCCACTTGGGAAATTTAGAGATCAGAGCTGCACCATTGTTTCTTCTATTGCTTCTAAGCAGCAAATGTCACCATCTTTCCCAAAAAAGGCAGTCTGCTTTCATGGGCACAACCATGAAGCTGCCATTGTGCAGGAGACTCTAACCAAATGGTAATTCTATCACTATTTTCCAAGATGTGCCTGTTTTGCTCTTTTCAGTTTTTCTTCATGCCCCTCTCAGTTTTTTCTCTCTTTCTGACAGACAGGAAGGCAGTGCTTACCGGTTTCTGCTAAGGCAACATCTCCTTTTACTACACAGCTACACAGACTAAAGACATGCATTTAAAATGTAATGTGAAATTCTGTAAATTCAAATTATTCCAGGCAGGTTGGATCCAATCCAAACACTGGATTTTTTATGCTTCTGTCCTGTGGTTACCAGTACTTCAACATTCCTCATTATTCTGTGATGAGTGTTGTTGCTAGCTTTGTACTGTATGCTAGGAACAGAGTTTTGCTGAACTGGAAGGGGAGTTGTTGAACCAACTTTCACCCCTTCTTTCTTGCCACCATCACTACTAGTCACGTCAGAGACATTAAGGAGTTCCCAACATACACATTATGGTATTGTTTTTTCATATGTGTTCTTCATTAATCAGATTTTAAATCCTTGAGTTAAAGATCTGTCTTGTTCACCTTTTGCTGTTGAGGCCCTGCACCTAGTGAGGGCATGATCACAGCAGAGCTGGCTGTGAAGTAATAGAGGAATCAGAAAGGCAAAGAATTTGTCTCCTTGTGAGTAGCTTTCCCTGCACTTGAGTGCATACCAATAACCAATACTTCATTTTTTTTCCTGCTTAGTTCAGATAGTTCATTTGGGGAATTGTTTACTACACTGACAGTTTTCACATGGTATTGTTTCTTTGCCATGACTACATGACTAAACTTTTAAATAAGATACTAGGAGAGTAATGATGAGAGTGAATTCACAGGTAGCAAAAAAAACCAGATTTGAGTCACATCTTCATGAATCTGTCTTTCATTATTTGACCAGCTGGAGTTTATATCCATCACTATTTTAGCCTCTGCTGATTTTTCACTTCGTCATAATGTTTTGGTTAAATTCAATAATCCTCTTTCTGGGCCAGATTCTGCTTTCAATTACATTAGTGTAAATCTAGAAGAACCTCACTAAAGGACAGTATAGTTATTTTTATTTATTCCAGGGTAACACAAAATGGAGATTGTCTGCTCTACATGTGCTGCTAGGTCCCTATATTAATCTTTAAAATCTCTTTATATTGTTTACAGACACAGCATTTTTCCCCAAAAGCCTTTATCACTTGCTCTGCGTGTGTTGTAAGGAAGGAGAGAAGTGTTCTTCCCTGATATTTTTTTTCTTAGCCCTTTTATTTTTCTCTCCAGACACTATATTATGTGTTTAACTACTTAATATTATTTCCTCCCTGTCCACCCATCTGTTTATTTTAGTTGCTTCTTCCTCTTGGCTGGCTTCTGTATAGACTCTCCCCATATGCCTGCTAGGAATGTGAATGAATATGATTAACAAGCACTGAAATGCACAAATAAGATCTTACTTGAAACTCTGTTTCAGGATCTGCGTCTGGTGGATGTTTCAGACCGCGTCTGCGTCTCAGCACATTAAATATCCTGAACATAGGTATGCAGACAAGAGCGAGTCCACACGGCGAGACGGTGTTTCCTCACAGCTGATGAGTAAGTCTTGTGAAGTGATGCTTTCTGCCTAATAACCCTCTTCGTGCACTGTGGCAACAGTGGCTAACAGCTCTGCAGAGAGGCATGTGCTGTGCATTTGCATCTGTGGAGCAGATACGCGGAGCGGAGTCCTGCCAAAGCCTCTGGAAGTGTCACATCTTACACGGGTGTTGCAACTTCCTCTGCCTCTGCACAAGCCCTACCGCTGTTGGATTCCTCCAGAGCTCTGCTAGCTTTTACACATATAATTTAATCCAGTGTTACTTCTCTGCATGAAAGTACCTTGTGGAGTTCTGCTTGCTGAGGGCTTCCTGTTGTATCCGAGGTTGCAGCAACATGCCAGAGACCCTGGAGTTTTTGTGAGGAAGCAACAGGTTGAGAGAGTTGAGAAATTAAGACTGTGGGAGAAAAGATGGCAAAGATGAAACCTACCAAAGCTTAGCATAATGAGTTCTGTGACTAGGAATAGCTATCAGCTCAGCAAGTTATGCAAAATGAATCCTGAACCCATGTACCTTGCTTTCTGAATGCCCTATCTGAATCATCTTAAGGCTGATTTTCTGAATTATTTAGCTGTATTTAGTAGATCTTTCTCAGCTGTGGGCAATCACAAAAAAACACACAATTTATCCCAAAAATAAAGTTTTCTGCCAGGTAAGGGGAGCTTCTGATCCCAAGCCAGCTCCCTTGTTTCAGCATTAATACTCAGTTAGTAGATAGCTGTTACTCATGATCTTTCTGTCCCAGGAAATGGCAGTACTTGTCTTTCATACACTTTGAACTTATAGCTAGACAAATGTGTATAGACCAAATAGGAACAATATGTGTTTATTTTTCAGTTTGGCCAGGAATTTGAAAAGGATTAATTTTCAATTGGCCTGAAACATCTATTTGTAGAAGTGCTGCCATTAGTGGTCAATTCCTTGATTGCTCTGGATAATACTGGAAAACCTCGCTACAAATAATTTTCGGTGATTATTGATTTACATTTTCATAGTAAATATATTTGGCTGTGACTGCATCCTCTTTGTGCTTGAACTCTGCAAGTCTGGTTTAGTCTTACTGGCACCACTGCTTATTGAAAAAAGACCTTTAAAAGCATCTGCAGAGTGCTTATAGTAGGAAGCCCAATCACAAGGGCCACAGCCATCCAACATCAACACAGAAATGGTGCCAGCAGGCTCATGACTGCTCACTGCTTGACTCCACAACTTAAACAGAAATCCAAAAACATAAAATGTTTGGCTGTCTTCGAGGGGACAGTGCGTGTATTTCGTAGATGTAAAAGGAGGTAACTAAGAAAAAATTCTATTTTCCTGTGCAGAATAGGAAGTGAAATTAATTAAACATACTATTCAGCGATGAATAAGTCCTATGTGTTGATCAAATTCCAGAATATGCCCAATGAAAACTTGGCAAAAAACCAGAATTCAGTAGGACCTCGGTTCTCCAACTGTCTATGAGTCTGAGTAGGTGTAGAGCTCCATTGACAGGGCTCCCAGCCTGCTGCACAGTATGGACCTTTGGAAAGAAAACTTGTGTGCATCTGAGTATGTGTAACTGGTTACATATTTGGAACCCAGATTTTATCATTAATAATAAAGTCAGAGCTAAATGGTTGGTGATAAGTTGCTGAAATTCAGAGGAAGAAATTTGAAAACATATGGTAAGATTTGGTTGAAATCCAATGGAATAAAGTAATTGAATTTTGTACAAGAGGCCACAGAAGGGAAATGGAAAATGTGCAATGATAAATTAATGTGTGGCCAAGGGTTACATGTCTTATCCAGCAATATAGACACTAAAAAGTAAAAAAGTCAGTGTGGGTAAATAAAGATGTGAAAAAGTAATTAAGGGTTGAGACACAGGCATATGTGAGGTATAAAACACCCAGGTATGAGAGAGATCTGGGAGTATTAGAGAATGAATTTCACAAAAAAATATGAGGAAAGCAAAGGTAAAAAATGAAATGAGGATCACAGAAAAGTTTAGGCATATATTAAGGCATTTTTCAGGTGTCTAAGGAATGGGAGGTCACTGAAGGAAGCGGCAGTGCCTCAAAGAGAGTAGAAAGATAATTTATTGAGAGGTAGACGCTTCAGAAGAATTAAATGTTTTCTTTGATTTATTGTTCATAAAAGGAATGGGGGACATATGCCAGGAATAGACAAATACCAAAGGAAAACAGGTTCATCCCAGAATTAAAAAAATCAGAAAACTTTGGCATAGGCTCTCAGCTGGTGAAAATCTGCTGGGTTCCCTTGCCCTCAATAGAGCCAGTTAACCCATTAAGGTGGTTAGGAGGCATTTCTCCCATATTTCCCAGTTCTACCTGGAATAGTTTAATGAAGTCTACAAATGGTTTTATATTCTTTTTTTCTTCCTCTTTCTTTTCACTGATTTGGCTGGTAGATTGTTGCATGGGCTTGAGAGTAGACTTTCCATTCCATAATTTATTCACTGGATAAACTTACGTAGAACTTGAGGATGCTAGCTGTATGTTTGATGTACATTGCTTTGTATCATAGTTCTGGTGATAAGAGGAGTAATTTATAAATAGAGAAAAACACCCTTACTTGTTTCAGACTGGGAATGACAAAAATGAAGAGACTATTTTGGCCAATGCTAAGGTACATGATTTATTGGGTACAGAATATGTTTTCCTTCTGGCATTTTCAGTACAGGGACTGACTCTGTAAGCCTGCAAGTTTGATAGTGTAACACTTCATCTGTGAGCAATGAGATGTGTGACGGTGGAGGAGCAAGTTAGAAATTCTGTAAAAGAAGATTCCTGTGTGAATTTAACAATTTTTGGTAGCACATTTAATGAGTCATCATACTGACTCGTAGGACTTCAGGATTCCATAGCCTGTCAGGATCAGACATACTTCAGTACCCCCTGAGAATCCAATGGCAGAGCAGTTCTAACACAGTGTAGTGCCATGTGTGCAGCAAGAAGTGTCTTATCTTCTTTTTTCCATCAGTCCTGCTGCTAATGTTGGATGGAGATGAATCTTTTCCTTGTGACCAAAATCCTGGGGATTTTTCTGGTTGCCTTCAGCATGTTCATTTTCACAAAGCTCTAAACTTAGCCTCCCACTGAAAATCATGGTGCTTTTTTCTACATTTTCTTGTTATCATTTTGGTGGATTGCCTTAAGCAAAATATTTTAATTTAGTAATAATGATTAAAATCCTGATGCCAGTGACATGTTATTGCCACATGGAAACCTGTGGAAAAGCACTTTGTGTTGACACCTGGGTCAGGATTTTGTAGTTGCATTCACTGGGCTGGTGAGGAGCAACCTAAGCAGGGAGGAGGAGGGCAGTCCTAGAAACCTAACCCAGCTGCTTCCAGTTTTGTTTTTCTCCCTTTAGGAACTCAGCAGGAAGGCAATGACAGAGCTACCTTGCTTGCTTCCATTTAATAATGCAAAAAAAAATTGTGAACCAGTAAACAGAGTGAGCAGAGAAAAGCGTTCTGCAGATGAGACATTGCCAGTAACAAAATGGAAATCTACAAGCCAAATTTTTTGTGAAAACATTTTAATCGTTTTCATACAGCTCTAAAATTAGCCCCAGTGACAGAAAACGAAACTTAGTTAATGTATTTGTAGCTCTAAGGTGCGCTGATTTATTTATGAACAGTGAATATTTTATGAAGTTGAATGAGTATTGCAAAAAAGAAGATGAATATTCACTTCAGTTTTAGAAATGGGTTGTTGTGTTTATGCCTTCTTTATGATCACTTTCTATGAACCTTCTAGTGATTGAAATGCAATTCCCTTGAACTGATATCAAACTGTACTGTCTGAAGGCACTCAAGGATAGTGGATATAAAACTCAACCTGAATGAATCACACAATGACCTGACCCCATCCATCTCAGTTAGGATTAGGCCACATGCAAATGTACTGTGACTAGATTTGGAAATGTGTTTTCTAGCGGAAGGCTTATTTGTTTATTTTCTATTGAAAAATCCTATTTAATCAGCAGAAAACATTTTGAGTAAAGCAAGTTTATTTCTTTAAAAATTTAGTTTCACAAAAAAATATGTCAGTAAGGTTGAAATATTCTGGTTTAGCACTTTCAGAATGCAGTCTAATTTTTGTAAACTTTTGAATCTCTTCCCATGTAAAAAGAAAATCTTCATATATTATCCAAATCAGTCACATATAGGAAAAAAAAAAACAACAAAAAGCTAATCAAAAAGCTTTTTTTTTTACACAATACATTTAACATAATTAAAAACTGAAAAACTTCTCCTGGAAGTTTCAGATCTTTCAAGTCCTTATTAACCACATTCTGTCACTATTTGTACACTTTCAGGAAAAAAAAAAAGATTTTTTTTTTTAATTGTTTAGGTACAACATTGGTACTCGAACTGATGAATATATTCTCCATATATATGGGCATGTGTGTGTGTTTCTGAAAAACCTCCCAGACAAATTTTTGTGGCAGGATGTCAGTCAGAGCATAGCGTTTTCTTCTTACTAGGTCAAATATTTAAAGGCTTTTCAGGTCAATAAAGTTGAGGCAAGCTCTATTGAAATTGTTTATAGGAAAGAATTATGTGAAGAATGGTTATGGAGGCTTTTTCAATGAATTAGGATATCCAAGAGAAGGGCTACCAGCAAAAGAAAGTTTTGGTAACAAGCACATTTCTTCTTCAGCACAGTGCTTACAAACAGTGATATCATTCATCTGACTCCAAAGTTTTTCTCCCAGTGCAACACTTTCTGCACCATATCAGAGGACTACCAACAGCAGAATCATAGACAACAAATATGTCCATTTGTCCATACCATGCTAAAATCATGGTCAAGTATCAGTCATCCTGGCATCAGTGTGGAGTGAAGAGTTCAGGCAGTACTGTCCAAATACATTTTGCTGAAGTGCACGTTGTTTAGGGTTTGTTTCTTGACTACTTAAGGCAAGAAAAATCTTTGCACAGTCCCTCAGTGCCTTTTAACAAGGAGAATTTCTAAAACTACTTGATGAAACCAATATATAGGAGAAAGTTAAAAGTGAGAAGCACACAGTGTTAGATGTCAAGAACAATGTTCACCTAAAACATATGCAAAAAAAGGAAAATATTAAAGACCACAGCCTGTCCTTAAAACTAAAAATTAAATTGAAGATCCTTGTCTTAAACAGTGGAAGCAAGGAATGATTCTGTATAACAAGGTTGTGGAGTTTGTCCCTCCAAGCCCCAGAGGAGCAAGATCAGCAGTGACAATGAGGTTTTGCCTCTTATCTCACCACCAGAGTGTTTCTCTAGCTCTGGAACACACTGGCCCTTTGGTAAAGTGATAACTAATCTGAGATTTCAAGATTAATTTTTTTTAGCACCTTTTTTTTCAAAGATGTCTACTCCATAATTTTCTGTGATGCCCTGATAAGGACACATCACTACAAAGGGAGTAGGCTGGGCTTCCTCAGCATAGATCTTCAATTGAATCCCTATTTACGGTAAAAATAGAAAAGGTGCACCATGTGTTGACCTTGGCCACCAGCCTGTTAGTCAGTATAATCCTGGCAGAGACACCTTACTAGATGTGATCATCAAAAAGTGGATTATGTAGCTGAACTCTGCTCCAGTGCTGAAGCATTCAAAATCTATTTGGAAAAGTGTCAGCAACATAGTGTTTGTATCCACCAGAAGCCCCTGGCAGGAGATTCTTTACAGGTTATTATGCTGTCACCTGAAACCAATTGCCTGAAACAAGTTCTTCTTTAAAACACCCTACTCTGAAGTCTCATTAAGTATTTGGACTAGTTTAGTAGTTTTGTTCAGACTACCTTACAGAAACAGAAAGACAACTTTTATTTCTGGGCAGAGGGCTGCATTTTGGTTAGTTCCATTTTTGCTGGGTTTTTTAAGCTGTGCTTTAGTAATGAAAGCTTTTAAGTTTCTTTAGAAATGACTGATAAAATCCTGTGCTGTATATATTTAATTTCTGCAATATATTCATTTATAGGACAAAAGATAAAGTTTTAATATAATGATGCATAGCTGTGGTCAAGGTTCTTCATTAATTAGAAATAGAAAGGAAGCTAATGGCATGTTCACAACATGCAGTGAAATATGTTTAATTAACATGGAGAGGCCTCCAAAAATAGTATCTAACTGAGCTAGCTCCAAAAGCAGTAATATTGCACTTACTTGACAAACCACTTAAACTAATTAGCCTTGCAATGAGCTGGGGCTTAGTAGCTCAGTTATATTGTCTCTGCTCTCCAAACACTTTGCTTTTGGGGCCCAGCAAGGGACATCACCTGGCGCTGCTTTTCACCCTGCAGCCCCACTCCCACACTCCTGCTTGCCTCCCAGGTTGTGCTGCATTCTCCACTTTGTGCGTTGTGCATGCACCTGCCCTCTCTTCTTTTTTGGGTGCAGGGGAAAAAACAAACATGTCCCCAGTCCTCCTCAAAAATAATCCAAACCCAAGATCAAAAGATGAACTTGCCAGGTGATCTTTTAAAAGAAACAGAGCAAAGTTAATGTTGTCTCAGGGGCTGACCATGCTGATATTGTCAAATTCAACATGTGCTTGAATATTTAATGTATTATGGAAAAAAAAACAACTATATTTGGTCTCACTATAAAAAAAAACCCAAAAACTTATAAAAGCAGGACAAAAAAAAAAAAGACGAGAAATTAGAAAAATACCTGTAAGAAGAATAAATGATAGTGTAATATTATGTAGTTTGCATAGGAAAGGCCAAATATTTTGTGCAAAGTTTGGGGAGGGAAGAAGAGTTGTTTGTTCAAGCGTCCCACACTCAAATGGCAATATGAATTTTAGATAAGAAGCATTTGCAGAGTTGTTGAGGCACTTAGCTGGCAAACAGCAAAGTTTCTCAAATAGATCAGCGTAGGACAACTGAAGCAAAATTCTTAGAAGGAGCATGTAGTAATTGTGCAGAGAATTTCAGTGGCTTTCTTCTGATATCCTTAATGTCCAGGTACTTCTTCAGAGAGACCGTAAAGATATTCCTAGAACTATGGCAGCCTATCCTACCTGGGGGAATGTAGGAAACTTTGAACCTCTGGGTCATCAACATACGGACTTTTAGAAATGTAGGTCAAGGCTCTTAAAACCATCATATTAAAATATCTTGTTCACAATACCTAAGGTGTGGATTAGGGTTCTTGGCTTGTTATAACAATTCTGGAACAATATTCATGAAAGGACATATAACAGCAGCTGCAGAGCTTACAGGTCAATACAGTTAATCTCAATGCTTCACAGGCAATACTTGTCCAGTGAAGGTGTGGTTTGGTTTGGTTTGGTTTGGTTTGGTTTGGTTTGGTTTGGTTTGGTTGGGTTTGGTTTGGTTTGGTTTGGTTGGTAGTAGTGAACGTGCTGCCTGCTTTGTGTGGAAGCAACTGGCTAGGAATGTTCATTTATAGCAGCATTTGCTTTGGAAAACTGAAACTACTACATTTTTACAGCGATCCCAAATTTGAATAAGTAGCACGTATATCAAGGAAGTTAAAGTGCCTTTGCTTACTATCTAATCACATTGCAAAAACAAAGTAATGGGGGTGGATTAATATCCTATTTAATTTAATGTTTTGCCAGAGAGACACAGAGGTGTCATCACATATACAGTATGTTACAGAAGAGAAATTGTATAGAAAGGCTTATGAATCCCCCAAAGCTTTTTCAGTTGTTCCATGTTTCAAAAACTTATAGAGCAAAATAATAATAATAATAGTAATAATAAAATGTATTCTCGTGCTTTCTTATTTGAAAAGAAGAAGAATTTGTTTTTGTGAGGATAACATATTTCCAGATTTCATCCTTCAGTGAATTCTTAAAGCCTAGTTATTTGTTTGTCATAGAAATGGTGGCTGAAACAGAACCATTGCAAGTCTGGGAGACAATGCTATAATAAAGTGAGTGAGATACCTCTAAATATAAGGAGAAATGAGGAATGTATTTATTACCTTGAGACTAAACCAGAAGTGAAAGTGGATGGTTTCTGTTAAAAAAAAAAAATAATAAAAGTGGTGGCTTAATCTGGGAATCCCTTGGGCATGAGAACTATGACTCAGCTGGCTTCCAATTTGATGCTGATATTCAGAAAATTACAGACAGAACACTACAGCCCTATCAAAAGTGTCCATATCCTCAGCACTAGGAGGAAAGAGCAAAACTTTTTACAGTGTTTCACAATAGAGTGACAGCTGTCACCACTATTTTGTGGAGGTCTATATTACTGGCATTTGTGAATGACTTAGTGGTTAATACTTCTGATTTATAGGCAGAGAAATAAAATTAGTGTAAGAATTATGAAAACAGCACCCTTACACTATCAGAAAGATAATTTGAGTAAGAAGACAGGCCATTGGGTATATGAATGACAGTTTTGAAGGTATTTTTGGCATATTTGTCCAAACTGTAAGCTAATTTTTAGTTTGAATAAGGACAAAATCATGGGTTAATTATAATTAGCATACTTCTCTTTTGTAAGTAATGTCTCCTGAATGCATAATCTGCACTACAGTTCAAAAAGTTTGCTTTAGCAAATGAATTAACATGGGGCAACATAATTCAAGACTTTAAAAATGCAAAAAGACAGCTACTTTCACCAAGATGAGCACAGGCTAACCGATTATTTTACCCAGCTTCTATCTCAAGATTTGCACTACATGTTGACTTCATTATTGACTCAGATGGGCTGCTAGTGCTGTCCAATGAGCTATTTTATGGATAGCTGGATGTGTTGAGGAAACCACCAAGCTGAAGGCCAGGGAAGCAGAGATGCTCTGGTAGACAATTTGATCATGTGTGTGGGATTTTACAGGCTAAATTTTGATGGCACTTATGGCAGAAATGAAAATTCCAAGCACTGCAATTATTTTTGTGAGGAACAAAATTGCAAAAAGTGAACTGCATCTCAAGCTCAGGAAGGATCTGAGGATAGTATTGCTAAGTAGCAAGTTACTGCAGAAAGAGAATGTGAGTAGAGAAGTGTTACAGAAGTCTTACTACAGTAGAGAATGTGTTACAGAAGAAGGTGGTGGCTCTTGGTTTTCCATTCCAATTCTAGACTGCAAGTCAGAAATATCTCAAGATAATAATAATGAAGAACCTAAAAATTTTCAAAATTCGTTGTAAGATATAAGAGTAATTCTTAAGTAGAGCCAAGATGTTCAAAATGCATTTTAAGATATTGGTCACAACTTTCAGGCCCTGGAAGTTTTAGACAAGTGAAACAAAGCATCTGCTTTTCAGCTGACTATCCCCACAGCACATTCTTGGGTTATATTTTCCTTTGAAAACAGCATGATGAAGCAAAGGAATTGTAGAATGCTGAAATCCTGGCTATATCTTAAAGACAGAGTTCATTGTTTATTTTGTAACTCTCTGTTTCAGTACTAAAAAGAAGGAAGCTAGAATAACATTACATTTTCAGTTTTCTGGGTTTATAATGAAGTTTCTAAGCTATCAAAGAAAGTGAATTATATCTGACAAATAGGTAAAGAAACTATACAACAAGTAAACACATATCAGCTTGATACATTTTGCTTCAAATTCTCAAGCTCAGATTTTTCTTTATAAGCCTTTTTAGTAATCCAAACAGCCAGAAGATTTTAAAGACTCACCAGATACAGTTTGCCTGTGCTCTTTCTGAACTCCCATATATTTTGAAGGCATGTTTCTTTGTCCAACACTGACACATTTTTTTTCCATCATGGTTCTGTGTGTGTTTGAGTATCACATAGACTAGTGGCCTTTTCGGAGCTCTCTTTCCACCTGTACTTCAACCTCCTTTGAAATGAGCAGGATTCCACTCTGAGCTTTAAGCATACAGAAAAGCGATAGCATGGAATACAACAGGTTAATTTTTTAGCCAGTGATTACTGCCCTTTTAACACTGCTTTTCTTCTTTAATCTGATATTAATTTCATTCCTAACCTTGGTCCTGAGATCACTTATTGCCAGTGTAAAACAAGAATCACTCTTTTTCATCTACCCTGCGATCTTTGAGTAAAGCTACTTGGATAGGGTATGCACATGGTACAGTTCCATAGGGTTTATTAAAGGAAATTGCCTTATCAAATATGTCTGTTTCATTTGATTCTGAGGAATAATTGGTTAATGAGGGAATGATTACTTTGTTCAGACATGATTACTCAAGAAATGTTTGGTCCATATGTTGCTGAATAATGTGAAATTCTCCAGTGAAAGGGGACAATGATTAGAAGAAATAAGATAGCTGGAGAATATATTCCCCAAAGTGTTACACTAGTATTTGTTAACAAGCCAACTCTAAGGATAGTATTTCCCTCAATAGGCATGGAAGTTCAAAATACCTCATTGGTTTAAAGTGTTTGTTTCCTTTTTTTTTTTTTTTTTCTTAGATCAAAGAACTGTATCTTCCTCTGATAAACAATGTGACTATCACAGCTGTTTCTCCCCTTAAATGATGTTAATTTGTTATTGTTGTCTTGATGGACATGTATTAAAACAACTATATCTTAAAAATAATCCCATCCTTCTCTGCTGCTTATTAGTTTATTTTGCCGTAGGAATTGAGTGTATTGACACTTCGACATACCTGCAGCGTGCATGCATGGGCACATTCACACACAGGCACAGGCACAGGCACATCATGGCTGGTATGCATTGTAATGCTTATAGCTAATTAAGAATATTCAAGTGTATTCATTATCCAAAGTAATTTTCACTTACTTACTTAAAAGTCTTAGTTTACCACTGAAACTTGATATGCTGGCTTGAAATCAAAAGGTGTCTTTTTCCTGAATAAAAATGGCTGCACACCCCAAGATATTAATGAAATGTAGGTATGTAGGTAGGTAAGTAGGTAGATAGGCAGATATGACACCATTTGCAAACTAACAGAAGATACTGAAAATTTCAAAGCTTCCAAATGCTAGGGATCTAGTTCAGGAATGTGTTCAAATGGATATCTGACTTGAAGCCTCTGGACAGTCCTACAGAAGTTTATGGCAGGGAAGACAGGCAAGCAACATCAGATGGGATGAAGCACCAATAGATACAGATCTCTGAACTTTCAGAAATGCTGGAGTGCTTGACTGCTGCTGATTTAGACTGGAATTAAATAGCTCAGTGCTGTTGAAGCTGCCTGTGGCATCTCGCTTTCAGCTTCTGCCAATTACCCTGAAAAGTACCTCAGACCAAAGTGACTTGCCCAAGGTCATACACAAATATGTGGTCTCTTTTCTAAAGTTGAAGGAATGTTCAGCAGTTATTTAATTTTAAAAAGTTAAAAATTTAAACAGTTTTTTCTGTCCATTTCCTATTCATCCAGTTAAGTCTTTTATTAGATCTGACTACAGACAAGGAATATTCAAAATTCCACTTCATGATGTCTGCTGGAAAATTTCTTGTTTTATTTTCTGTAAGCTAAGTAGTTACTATTTGCCAGTTCAATCCCCAGGTATATAGCTTTCATAGAGTTGAAAATAAATGTTGTAAATGCAACATCTGTCAACACGATTATTTTCTAATAACATTAATAGGCAGATGCTTTCAGATGACAAAGCAAAGTGTATCAGTTCTGATTTGTTCTTTTGTCCTGAGCTGAACTTGTGGTCATTGAAAAGTACTTACCTTAAAAAGTGTCTCATCATGAGCAGTAATTCAGTAATATGTTCAGTAATATGAGCTGAGTAATATGAGATTTTTTCCATGTAGAAAAGTATCATAAAGGCCAACTGCTCACAGAAAAGATGTTAGTGCATTGTCCAAAAACATACTTGTGTGGAGGAAGATACCCTCTCCATTGGCAGGACTGGTAGTTCAATCTACATATAGTTTGCACAGAAGTGCTGTGCCAATTCAATTACCGTCTGATTAATGAAGTGTAGCAGGTTTATTTCAGGGGTCTAGCTAGCTATTAATTAGCATATTGGGGCCTATACTCTACTGTTTTGCCCTGATATGCTTTGAAAAATCCCAATGCAATTAAATAAACTCTAATATGCTTTAAATAGTTACTTGAGAAAACACATTCAGTTTTTTTTAAAACCCTTATGGGATTTTTTAAGCACATCCAGATTTATTGTAAAGCATCTGAAGTTCTTTGTAAACACTATTGTTGTGTTGGTTTGTGCTGTTCAGCAAAACAGCATTCCCTTTGCTTTAACTGAAGACTTCCTCTAACACAGCAAGCTGGTGTTATTTCTTTATGATGCCCTGGAAGAAATAATGAGGAAGCTGGTACCCCCAAATCCCACTAAATTTGCTTGCACTTTTCATGATCTACCTATTTTTTGTTGGATTTCTTCACTTCTACAGTCTTTTAATTTTTTTTTTTTCTTCTTCCAAGAAGATCACTGCTTAACAGTGGAAAACTCGAAAGCTTGTTAGCATAGGGTTTGAGGTCTGGCAGTGGAGAGTAGGAAGCACCACATTGCCTAAACTAGAAAGAGATGAACCCTTTCTACCCTGGACAGTAGCACAGAGAGCTAATAAATGCACTATATGTTCCTCAGGTCAAAGGGATTGTCTGAGCAGGAACATTTCAGCGCATACTGATCACAAGTGGGCTGGAGAGATGTTTTATTCACAGCATTAACTATTTAGTATCCTTGCAGCCTGGGAGATAGAGGAGTGTGAGACCACTCTCACAGAGATGAAAATATAGGTTAGATATGTCCCTTATTTATAAATTTTAGTGCTCCTCTGACTTGAAATAGTTTCATGGCTTCCAATGTGTCACAAGTGACTTACTCAGTTCTGTATCCCATGCACTACATGGACCAGTTTATTTGTGCTCTTGTCTTCACCAATCCCTTCTCTTTCACCCCCCACAGAATCTTTCTTCCATTTCATCTGGATCTCAAAAAGCTCTCACATTTTAGTCTGCTATTCTCCTTTGTCCTCTGCTTTAACACTTATAAACCACGTAAATCCCTTATCCCCCTTTTTCCTACAAATATCAAATTAAAAAATGTTTTGCTCTGGAGGCCTTCTTTTGTTTGCCTTCTCACCAGTGGAGCAGTTCTGCTCCATTGCCTTGTCTTTGCTCATGCCTAGGTTAAATCCTGTGCTCTTAAAAGTGCCTTTTTGCCTCTGAAGAAGTTTGTGGGAGCTGGGTCATCTTCTTTAGACACAAGTTTTGGCTTTTAGTGTTCAGACTTGTCTTTTCTGTACCAAAGGTTCTGGTATTTACAGTTTTGTCTGAATACACTTTAAAGCAACTCCTCACCTTCCCTCAGTCACAGTAAAAATTAGTTATTTTGTTAAACAGGGTTTCATGAGAAGGCTCTGTATTACATCTGCCAATATTCTCCCATCTTGTCTAAAACATATATTAAGGAATGATTTTGCATGTGCATTTTAATGTGCTGTTTTGCACTCAGCAGGCAGCAGTGAATTTACAAGAAGTTGTACAACTGTCTGCTCACACTGTTCTCCTACCCTGGGCAGTGTTGCTGTGGTGGTTTGTGGAGCCGCAATCAAGCAAGCTTGGAGAAAGAAGCTACCAAAAGTAAGGTACCCCTGCAGATCCAGTACGCTGCACAGTGTATTTGAGAGGAAGCCAAAAGGAAAGCTTAGGAAAGGTTGCTGATATCCAGGCCTCAGAGCAGCACTGTAGACCTTCCCAAAGGGCTCACATCACAGCAAGACACAGCCAACATACCGCACTCCTCTTGGTATCTTACTTTTCTTGACCTATCCTTTTTTTTTTCTTTTTTTGTCATTTTCACTGCTGTTGTCCATATATATATATATATACAGTCCTGAAATGCACCTGACAAACATCTTTCTGTGCATTCTTGTAACTGATGGAGGCTTTGATCCATCAGACAACTCAAGTGCACACTGAACTCTAGGCACCTGCAGAGTGCTTTTGAATCAATAGAGTGATTCATGTGCTTAAATTCGGGCACATGTTTCATTATCCGGCTGAACCATGGCAGTAAAGCCATTCACGTAACATTAGGGCTGTTTTGTTTTAGAAATAGCATGATTAACTTCCTGCCTTTGCTATTTGTATGCAAAATGTAGTATACATATTTTGCATAACCGAAGCTAACTACAAGGTCATAACTGTGCTTTAAATGGGCATAAAGTGCTAAATACCCTGGGTTTAGGGATGATTTCTATGGGTGATTATTAAATGAATGATGGATTGACAGGGTGGCAGTGAGATGATTGGATAGCCCTGTTCCATTACAAATATCACTCTCACCCTCCTTTAGCCCTGTCTTTACCACACTCAAGCACACCCTTTTTTATGAGGTGGACTTTGAACTATCTTTCCGTAGTGTCTCCAAAAGGTACAATGAACGTATTATGTGACTATTCATTGCAGCAAAGTTAGCACATAATAATTTACAATTTTATGGAACTGCTAGGATTAGCTATGTATCATCTATTTTTAATACACATCATTGTGGTATTGGAGCAATAATGAATGTATTTAAATAAATCAAAAAACCCAAATGAATGCTGAGTTGTTGTCAATCACTTGCAGATGAGCCTACTCTGGTGAGAAGATATAATGGAGAATTTTCTGAGAATGATTTATTGAGTCAACCAGCATCACTCTGGAACAACAGATTCCTTTCCAGCACAGGGCTACACACAGAGGTAAAGTTTAGTGAGAATACCTACGTGACAAATCTGAGGTAAATTTTTGTTAAAAGGTTTTATCTACATTTTTTGAGTTACAGTGCAGAATAAAAAAAAAAAAACCACAAAAACCAAAACTGGACAGGAAAAAAACCAAACCAAAAGCAGAATCAAAACAGAGCATATTCATGTCTTATTTGTAATTTACAAGCAATGGAGATCCCTGTACCTCTTATGCAATAATGTGTTGACTTACTGAGATGAAGGAAGCCATTGCTTTGTCCTTTCAAGGAAAAAAATTTACACAGTTTCATAGGAAAGAATACTAAATTTAGGTTTGCTGCATTCTCTTTGTGAATTGCTTTTTTGCCTTTTATTTGGAAATAATTACTATCTGAAGTTGTATCATAATCAGCCACCTTAAGGTAATAAGACATAAAATAATTCTAAGTAATAAGGTATGAGAAACACAAAATATTTTGTGATGCTTTGTAGTCCTGCAGAGTAAAATGCGGTTTTGTTCGAGAAGGTTGGAAGAAGCATGTCTCTTTTCTGGGACTGATAATAGATAGAACATTTCTATCTCTTGAGTATCTGACTTCATGCCACCTATTCCATATGTTCTGAACTCAAATCTAAGTAGGATTAGACTGGGTCAGTTCATGGATCAAAGCTCCAGGGGAAACTTAAATGCTAGATACAGGAAACAGCATTGATGATCTAACTTTTTATTGGGCATTATTTCAGTGAATAGCATGACAGATTTGTGTCGTGGGGCCACTCTGCTGTTAGAGGTGCTGTTATACAATGACATGTAAAGATTTTATGATCACTAATGAAAAAGTGTCAGGCAGATATAGGTGTAGATACAGGTATAGATATAGATGACGTAGATATACTACCTCCAAGATTAGAATTTGTCTTTTAGTTTCAACTGGAAAAATACTCTATTTCAAAACTATCATGTAATCATGATGACCACTTTTAAAAGCAGGCTATATTTCACATCAGAAATACATTTCATTGGTACTGTTTTTATCTCTTTACACAGTTTGTCAAAGACCCTGGTCTTACAAACTGATGTCATTGAATGAACATTTGGGGTTAGAATACAAAATTGCACTAAAATTAACAGCTCTCTGCACCAGCCTCATCTTTTACACATGTACATCAGACTTCAGTTCTGGAATGTTCATTTTTAAAGAGCTTGGATGTTAAAAAACTTTCACTGAAACTGCAATACTGTCATTGAGCAGTGATGGTCAGCACAGGAATGCCTGAGGATACAATGCCAGCTGTCTTCTGAAATTCTGCATTTTTGGAATCTTTCTTCTGTGGGAGTAACTGATACCATTTGCACAGAAGGACTTGGAATGGTAGTCGTGAAGTGAGGAGAGAAGAAAGAAGTCTGTGATATAACCCATATCCTGAGAAGTTGCCTACTCCTTTTGCCTACACCAGTAAAGATCCTTAGATAGGTATAAAAACCCCAAAATACCATTAAACAAAGCTGTTTTACCTCTTGGAATTAATAAGTTTGCTTCCTTCCCAGTGCCTGCCTTCCTGTATGCATAGCATGACAATCCAATCTCTAGGAGCAAAAATGAAAATCAAGTAAAAATTAGTGTTAATAATGAAGGTGTGTTTTTACAGTTTCATTTCATTGACTAGAGCAGCAGTGCAACTGGAGTTGTTGAAAGAAAAACTCTTCACCTGTCCTCTGCTTAATTAAAATACATTAGATACATAGATTTATTTGAGGGTTTGATGTTAAATGAAGATGAATGAAATGTTTTATGGAAGTCAATGAAATGTTATCTACTTAAATAAGCAATTCTGTTCTACCAATACTTGGGCTCACATAGGAGAGCACGCCTTATTCCTACTTAGTTATGAACAGTATTTTACTGAGGCTCCCTACAGTCCACTATAACATTAATTTTGCCAGTAGTTGGGAATGGGCAAAACAGAAAAGAGCAACTGTTTATAAAGGGTAATTTGGGGTGTGCCACAGCATCCAGGGGACAGCAAGGCCTGTGATCCTCAGTGATCACTTAACAAGAATTCAGTGCATTCTGGTCTTGCCCAGTCAATCCAGATTGCCAGTAGATCTTGCCTTGTGGAAATTGAGTCTCCAGCTCAATCAGTTCCTGTGGGGTAGCTTTAGATGTTGTTGTCTACAGGTGTCTACCCTCATGTTATCAATCCTCTAAGCCTAAACAAGCCTCTCTACCAGTTTTGTTTTGGATTAGTGACATAAAGGGCCCTGAACTGGTGCTAAACAGGCCCCAGTGCTTTTTCAGCCAGTGAAGGCTGATGAGGTCTAACACATAGTTATCTCAAGTCCTTTTGCATAACCAAATAATTTTCACTGGCTTCTTATGAAAAGAAGCCTTCATCACCTTAGACATTCCTGGAGCTACAATTTGTCCCATAGGATGCACATATAATTTTCTTGGCTATCTTGGATTGAAGTGCAGTTGTTGCAGACAGACTGCTTGCAGAAGTTCTATCTAAGGGTGGCATATTTTGGCACATGGTGTTCCTGTGAGACACAATTCTTTCTTAAGCCTTCATGGGGTCTTTTTTCACTTTTCAGAATAAATTTTAATGTTCTTTATGATGATGATCAACTTTTCATCCAACACCCCATACTACTTCATTTGAACTAATTAAGCTCTGGTGGAAGAAATGCTTATATAAAAGTTCATTGACTGTTGCAGTTTGGGTAGATATATTAAAGGATGAATCCTATCTCTTCGCCACAGGGTTTATAAATAACATGTATACAGGACAGAAGGGAAGAAATGGGCCCACCTGTGGCATATGCTGAAGAACTATTGCTTTTATATTGCCCTATATCTCTCCCCCTGCCACAGTTTATATAAAGTTCCTCTGAAATCAACTCTAGTTGTTGGCTGAAGAGAGGTTGTTATCCCATCAGATCTGTTAGCATCCCGCCTTCACTGCTTCTGTGTCATCAGCCAGTGCTTACAACGAAATCTCAGGTTGTTCTTACCAGCTTCTGAATCAGTTCTGCCAATTTCCACTAAAATTTGGAATAGAGTTGTTGTTAATCATGAACATTTACAGATGACTGGTAAATGGTTTGAGGAAATTATATTTTCTCTTAAGTTGATGAAAACAGAGAAACTCTTAAGTTGCAGAAAACAGAGAAAAAATGCAAAGCACACTAGTAGCTAAGGGGGTGCAGAATTTCACTCCCACAGCAACACAAGCCAAGTCCATAGAAGTGAAAATTTGTTCTCTTGGCTCTGGTTGAGTTACCAACTTGCATTCTGGATCAGTCCATGCATCCTATTGACACTATGAAGAAGAAGGGATTATTGTCTTGACATTTCCTTCTAATTTTTCTAAAAAGAAAATAATAATTTGTAGCTTGTCAGTCTTTGCCAAGATTCGGCTTAGAGAGAATATTTTATAGCTGAGATATAAACCTCTGAAGTAAAAATGCAGACACAACTTTAAGTACAGTGTTGCAAATGCAGAGTTAAGTAATGTTAATCTATCAATACACAGTATGTGCAAACATATGTTTATAGACAGAGAGACAAGCATGTATAAATGAGAGGATAAAATCCCTATTTCTCATTTGGTGCTATGCAATTTCTATCAATTTAGAAATGTGTTATGATTTTATTTTAAGCTGACATACTGTAAATTGTGCTTATTTGAGAATACTTACTTAACTCTTAGTGTTTATAAGACAGAAAAGGAAGATGTCTTTGGAAGTCCTCCAGTGACCTAAAATGAACTAATAAATAATAGAAAAATGTTGTCCTTTCTTTGGAAACTTTGCAATGGTTGTCATCTTTAAATCTACACATAGCATAAAAATAGGTTTCAGTGATTAGGATTTACTACAAAATCTGCTAAATATAGCAGAGGTTGCTTCCTTAGGGGCAGTCTGTATATTATGCTCATGTTAAAAGAGAAAATACCACATCTCTAGGTGAGGTATTTTAGAAATTTGGCAGATGGCTTTACTTTGTATTTGTGGCACAGAATTCTGTTCTAATTTTGTGTTTGATTGGAATATTCAACAGCTTCTGGTGCTACTAGGACTTGCTATCTGAAAGACAGAGTTTGCAAACTATAAATATGAACTTTGAAAATATATATCCTAGAGTTAGTCCAGTAGATTGTGTTTATAACGCTCACTTATTGGCTGCCTGATGCATTTTGGCCCCAGACCAAACACAAATGCTGCCTGGTTGAGCAGTGCCTCTTGCCAGCTGGGAAGGCAGAGGGATATTGGGGCAGTGGTTAATATTGGGAAGGTATTTAGTGTTGGGTTCTGACAGCTACCAGTCTTCCCCACTCATGGTCCCTCCAGCCTCATCCTCACTCCCCTTGGCCATATCTCCTCAGCTGTCCTCTTTATCCCCAGCTGCTGATTTGTTCTGCTGGGAAACAATTCCATTGGAAGGCAAGAAAAGTTCTGTCTATACGAGCAAGGGATTTCAGCCGCAAGTTTATTCACAGCCTGACTGGCAACCCACCAAACAAGGCTGCTGACCTGTGCCATTGTTGTCACCACTGCAGCACCAAGGGGAGCCCTGTTCCTTTGGGGAGACATGGGAGGCATTTTCCATCTGTCTCCTCAGCTGCTCCCACCTTGGCGTCTGATGGAAGTGGAGCTGAGCCTGTACGGAGGGGCGGGCAGGTGGCAGCCCTGGCATTGCCTGCAGCATTGGCCAAGGTGAGGGGTGGAACTTGTCCTTGTCCTCTTTCAGCTGTTTGCTACCAGCTTTCTTCAGAGATGGCTGCACCAGGAGTTCTACACTGCCCATTGTCCCAGGTCACAGCCAAAATATCAGAACCTTTCCCAATAATTTTGGCTTAAGTGAACAAGACTTCAACCTTAATTTGTAGAGTTGTGACTGATTTGTGGATGTGGCTGTGCTCATATAAGCTAAATAAAATTTTCTCTGACATATCCCACATCATGGCCTGTTTGCTCAAATCCCTGCCCTGGCCTGAAACCTATGGGCAGATATATAACAGAGGGATTTCCTACAACTTCCTACAACTGGATTTGTCAGGGACCAGCAGGCTTGTTTTACACATTGAAACAGACAGTATTTATTTACCATCACTTATAATTTTAACTTCAGTTGAATGTGATGTTCAATGAGTCATTCTGAAGTGGTTATATGAGATGAGTAAGGCAGTCTTTGCTGGCATTGCTCTTTTTCACACAGGACTGGTCAAAGTTGTCTTCAAATTCTTCCCAATCGTTACATACTCTGTGTCTCTTCCCTGAGTTTTCTCTGATGGAGTGCATATTCCCAGTGGAAAAGACAGAGGAATTCAGAGGAGAAATTTAAAAAGAGACTCTGAAGCATATTTTACAATATAAGAGTGGGGTCCCATCATAGATTTGTATATAGGTAGGTGACACTGTGACATTTTCTGTTTCCTATGTCAAGAACTTCCAAGCGTTAAGAAAAGACCAGAGTGCTGTGAGTGGCATCAGGTTTGAATTCAGGCTTTGCGAGTCAGAGGGGACAAGAGTAGATAGCAGCCATTCAGCTGGCTTTGTCAGCATGGATTTTCTACAAAAGGAAGGATTTAGCAGTTCTGTTATCCACTGTAATTATGCAGTGTATAGAATGTCCAGTCCATCTGTAAAGAAGTGTTTTTCCTAGAAATAGTATTGAGAAGCTCTGATGTGGGGCAATTGTACTTTTTGGCGAGGAATGATAATTTTTAAAATACTGGCAAAGACTGTCCTTTTGTATCATAAATTCTGGCAATAACCAACCTTTTCTCCTTAAACTGCCAGCTTATGTTGGCTCCATTTGTTTTAAATCCCTTGTTCTCAACAGGCCATGTAATCAGAATGACAGGCTGCTCACAGCTTCCCTGGTGCTCAGCTGCATGCAGGTCATGCCCAAGCCTCCTTTCTGGAAAGAGGCTGTGCACTGACTCCTGGCTACCTGTGAGTCTGAGCATATGTACCTGCTCAGGGGCAAGGAAAGCACAGCAGCTTAGTGTTTGACACCAATAAGTGTTGAAGGAGTGGAAATCTTATTCTCTGCACTCCTGTTTTTAAATTGAAGTCTCCCTGCTTTTTTTACAGCAGCCCAGCCAAAACTCCTTAGCCAGTATCATCCTTACACTGTCAATAAAAACTTTAAAGTTAAGGTCAGGTGCTCACTGAGCAGTAACTGCTCTGACAAAGAAAACCAAAGCACTTGTTAACACCTGTCTTTTTGGCAAAGTATGTGATTGCTTTGGCTGATGTACCAAGCAAACACAGTATTATTTTATTAGTATTACAGTTCAACAGCTTATTAAGAGATGCCGGCAAACACCAAACTGTGATATTTGAAGAGATGCATTTTTATGCCTATTTACATTTCTGTCTTAAAAGTTTCAGTGTCATTTGTATGTCACTAGCCTTGATGATATAAATGAATTATCAGAACATCATCGTTAGCATGCCAGGAAAAGTTAGCTATTACGTATTTATGAACAATTTGAGGAGAATATATAATTACCATCCATTATTTTAATAAAATAACTAATACAAAACCCCAGATAAACAAAAGGCAATCCTCAAAACCACATAAGATGAAAATATTTTTATTCCAAGTAGTTTGGTATTTAATAGTGTCACTGTGTACAGACAGTTTGCTTCAGTGTACTGAAGACAATAATTGAGTAGTATACTCAGACATCTTAAAAAGACACTGCAAACAACATGTTTAAGTGGAAACTCTTTTTCTTGCTATTTAGATCTTTATCTTGTACAGGTCTTCTTAGCTGTTAGGATTTTGATTAGTTTTACTTAGTCTACTCAACACATTTTACTGATAACATTTTTTCTTAATTCCCATGAATTTTAACTGATACTATGAAAGACTTGGTCATTTTTGACCTCAGGGTGAATGGGTGACTTGAAATCCCCCCAGTACTCTATTTGAATAAGATTGCACCAGACTTAATTCACCAAAGATGATTAAAATAAACACACAAATTTTATCCCCTCTCCTTGATTCTCTGGAAATCTAATGAAGGTTCATGTGAGGGAAAGGCTGAGACTGTTGGAGTTGTTCAGCCTGGAGAAGAGAAAGCCCCAGGGAGATCTTATTGTGGCCTTCCAATACTTAAAAGGGCTTCCAAGAAAGATGGGGTAACTTTTCAGCAGGCCTGTAGCGATAGAACAAGGGTTAACAATTTTAAACTAAAAGAGGATGAACTAGACAAAAGAAAGAAAATTTTATAATGAGGGCTATGAAACATGAACAGCTCACACAAAGCAGTGATAAATGCCCCAAACCCTGGAAACATGGTCAGGTTGGAAGGGGCTCTGAGCAACCTGATCTAGTTGAAAATGTCCCTTCTTATTGCAGGGGAATTTGAACTAAATGGCTTTTGAAGATCCCTTCCAACTATGGCTGTCTATGAGTCTATGTTTAACTTAGCAGCCCAGAGGTAGTGCTGGTGCTTTCTAACATACACAGTTTCTAAAGGGGCTCATAAAGCAACTAACATAGAATAAGAGAATCCAAAGTCTTGTTTCCTTTTTCTCTCCCTGTAAAATTTCTGCAAAATTAATTTACTGAATAGATTACTATAAATTTGGACATATTAATGTTTTCTTAGTGAAAAAAAAGCATTAAAAATATTGTCATGAAGAGGCAAAATGAGAATTTTATACTATAGAAGATCAAGAATCACATATGTGAATGAGTGTTACAGACCTGTCTTTCAGCTTTGAAAATGTAGTAAATGTTTTATATTTGATGGGATAATATTTTTGTGTACTGAAAATTTATTTTGCCTTATGGCTAGGGGTGTTAGTGGCTGTCTCTGACCATTGATAGGACTTCATTCTCAATTAATGTACAGATGGATAGAGTGATTAAAATAGATCTGGGGGGGGAGGGAGAAAACAGGGGAGAAGTGAACAAACAAAAATAGTATTGTTTAAACATCTCCAAAGTCATTTTCTCTGAGACATATATCAAAATGCCTGAGATGTTTTGTGATATCAGAAATTTTTAATTTTGCTTCTTTTGGCCAACCTGCATTTCCTGCCTATATATACACTCAGTTTATGTAACTATATTCTACCTCCCTACATTCCCATCTGCACAATTCTTTAAAAATTCTTCCCCTAAACTATTGTGTAGGATTTATGTGTTCTGTTAAACAGCTGCCAAGTTTTACTCCACAGGCGGCTGCATTTCAGTGGTGGATGAAATTCTTCTTGTAAAGTTTATAAAGCATTTTGGGCTCTTTGCAGATGGAAGAACTGACTAAATCAGTGCTACGCAACTTGTGCTGCACGTGGCTTTTTTTGGAAGGCACATTTCTGATAGGAGCTGTTTTGACTTCTTCCTGAGAGGGAACAGGCAGGGTGTTTAGCTGTTCCCTTCCATCTCTCCAAGCAACCAGGAAAGTTGGCTTATGCAGTTATTTCTCTGTGCTTGCATGCTCAATAGGAATGCTCTGTAGGATTCTGTATATAGCATTTGATAAAATATGTTTTAGAGCCATGCATAATCAAGAAAAGATATACCAATGTTAACAAGTGTGTATCCTATTGTATCCTATTAGTATTTTCTATCAAAATTATGTTCTCCTGTATTTCTTGATCCTGGACTGAAGTAATAATGCGGACAATAAAACTTTAGGAGACTATGATGTCATCAAAGCAATATTATGATTTCACTAGAAAGCTGAGCTGTTTCCTCAACCTCTGCTGTTACAGATAGCCAGAACACAGTGAGCGTGCATGATGAATGAGCAATGCAACTAACACTTTTAACAGGGAAGCTGTCTTTCTTATGCCTCTAACCTATTCACTGAGCAGCTGGCAAATGGTTCTAGTAAAGTCCTCCTGTTCTTTTTTCCAACCAAAAAATCTATTGTGTATGCAGTCTTTCTAATAGATAGCAGAGATATGTCATTCATATCAATTGGTCTTCTGTATCTCCATGTTTTATTCAGTTCCTGAGTATTATGCTAAAATGCAGTCTGATATTCATCAAGTTTTCAAACACTCCATAACAGCAACTGAAAGTGAAAAATAGCCCCGGAGTCATTACTGCTTTCCTCAATGACCTGGGAGGGGCTGGCTGGCATAGTGTGACTGTGGAACTAGGACGGAATTAGGAGGCATGCCTGGCAGCGGGAAGGAACCTGTGGCATCAGCCTGAAGGTGGTTCATAGTGTTCAAAGTAAAGGTGTGCAAATGTTAGTGTGTCTGTGGCATCTTTTACATATTTCTTTTCTAATTGGTAGAAATACCCAGAAGTGAGCATGGTGAGGATGTTGCCTTCCATTATAGTTCTTAGGCTTTTCCTTCCACAACTGCATAAGCAAATTTAATAGCTCGTTATCATCAAGACTACCACTCCAGCTAAGCATAGCACTGCACTGTCTTTCAACTGACAGAATGATTGATGTATCGTGCATTTAAAATGATAGAAAATAATCTTTTAAGTGATAACTGTATTTAAAATAACTAGCATAACTGGACAGAAAAACTGAAAAATAAATATAGAACAGCAACATATCAAACAAACAAACAGAACTGAAGTCTGAAAGGACAGGAGTCTAAAATTGCCAAATTCTCACTGAAAGGAGATGGCAGCCTGGAAGATTACAGCCTGTATGGTTAAGCATTTCAGGGAAACATCCTTGCTGGTTTTTTTCATTGATGCTGTAACAATGCCTAAGGAACAACTAGGAATTTACACCACGGTTGCCAGTACTCACTGAAATCTCTACTAAAAAATCACTGATCTGAAGAGCATATGATCCAACAAGACAAGGTTTAAAAGGAAAGACAGAAGAGATATAATACACAGTAAGAATGAACATACCAATTTCTGATTCTATTTTTTTCCCCATGAAGTAGTCTCATGCAGGTTTCTTTTTTCATTTGTTTTCATCTTATTCAGTCAACGAGTGGTGGGCCCAGCACATAATTTCAATAAAATGTCCTTCCAGGCAGAAAATCATCCTTAAAAATATTTTGACTATGGAAGAAAAAGAAATATTTGATCTTCTCATCAACATAATGATAATACATCTCATTTGCAGAGTGTAACTGTATATTATTTCCAGAAAGATTGTAGGCTGCTCTGCAAATGAGTATTTCTGTTCTACAGGCAGTATCTTACTTTTGGAAAAGCTTAATTTCACTCCTCTTCACTACGCTTCTGAAAAGTCTGTTCATTACTAAGCCTGAAAATAGGTTTATGTAAGGTTTACAAAGTGAGTAAGCTTTGTGTGGGTCTCCCTGAATAAGGAGAAACATTTCATCCAAAAAGCAGATAGAAGAAGAATAAAAGTAGATAGAAACTGGCTTATTCTTCATGACCATCTCCTAAGCATGTCATCTAAAGAGTAACTCAACTGGTCCCTTTTCATTTTAATAGTGTTTAAGGTAGCTGTTTAAAAATGAGCTAGCTCCTAGTAGATTTTTGCCATTACACTTGCAGAATACTTCCAGATGTGGCCTTAATTACGAAGAGAAACACCTGAGGAGGGTTTTTGCTCTGTTTGAGGGTGTGTGTCTATGTGCATGCGCGCATCTGGGTGCATCTGCACCACATATAGAGGCATATTAAAGCCAATTTGGAATTTTTCTGTCAGAATTTTTGCGTCAGAATCATTTTTGCTAATGAAAAATATCACTGTTATGCAGACATAAAAGAAGTTATATTCTGTTGGAAAGCTGTACTTTTTTACTGCATAGGAAAAAAACTGATATTGATTAGACCCTGCAAAAAGAAAGCATGTACATAATTTCATCCAAAATGAAATCTGGGGTGAAAATTCTTTCAGAATGACCTGTGATTTTTTTAATGTTTTATTTTTATTCTGATTTAATATTTTTCATGGTTCCTCCTTCCTCTAATAAACATTTATTGGCTTATATTACTTATAAGTATACCATCTTGATAGTAAATCTCCAAGCTTGTATAAATAAAAAACTTAGTGCACTTTAGCTGGTTTCTTCCCTCTTTTTTACCTTTTTTGTACTCTTTTGGGTTTTGAATTTTTCCATTGTAACTTGCTCAGAAGAATAACTGTACTGGGTCATGCCAAAGGTCTTACCTAGCTCAGTATTCTGTCTCCAGCAGTGGTGATAAGTGGTGCACCATTAGTGTACCAGTAGAAAAATTCCTGTTAAGATTGTTTGCTCAGAGTGAGAAGGGTCATGGAAGGCCATATTTTTTACTATGTAAGTACTTTTCACTTTTTTTTTTCTTTCCTCCAAGAAAATATGTGTTGTAAAACCAGCTGCTTAATCCTATTGTAGGAAAGGCTGTAATTCTGTGAGGTTTCATGGCTAATGACTGTAGAGGTGGGCTGCAAACATTTCTTTAATTCTTCTTTCATAGAAAATCATTATCAAAAATAGCAAGAAATAAATATTTGCATCCATCCAGGAGTGGTTAGTCAGGACAGAGATTACATGAAAATTCCTGAGTAATACTGTGACAGCATTTCTGGATGATAATAGTATTTCCTTTCTTTATTCATTCATTTGTATCTGTCTTTAAAGATCAGACATTAAGGGGTTTTTTTTTCCCTTGTGAAGTGATATTATTTAGGGATAAAAATACCAGAACTGTTAGCTTTTCTAATGGAGAGGAAGCATGGCATTTTTTAGAGTTACTATTTTTACAATTATGACTAGAGAGATCATCAAATGTCATGGTGAGGAGTCTCTTACATACATCTAAAATAGATAAATAAAATACTATTGATAGGTAATGCAGACAGATTTTGTAAGGAAAACTGAGATGGATGTTTATTTTTATCTATGGTAAATTATAGAACAGCATAAATAGGTGTTAAATGTCATTTTATGTGTTAAATTGCTGCATTTAAAGCAAGTTGACCAATATGGGTATCAAAATCATAATTAGTATCGATTAATGACTGTATTTATCTTTTTGATCCAAATGTTATTATTAAATGAAATGTTTTGTTTGCAGTAACTACTGCTTTATTTTAAAATATGAGATATGGAGGATGCTCTACTGTGAACTAGGAAACTTCATTCTGCCCTCTGTGACTTATGACTGCATATCAAATTTTAATGAAAAAGGATAAATAAATTGTCTCACAGTTCACCATCATCCACTATATCACTCAGTTCATCCCATATAATATGTAATAAACTGAATGCTTCAATTTTTGGTTTATGTGACCATTTACAACCAGTACTATTGCCTGAGAAATTGTCATCCCACAGTAGTACACATAACTAGGGAGAAGACTAAAGTTCTGTGCTGTACATCTTGACTAAAAACAAACTGTTTTTAAAAATCTTTACTAAAAATAAGACTGGCAAAAAGTTGAGATACATCAATTAAAGAATATTATCAGTAATGTAAGATCTTATTCCTCAGCTCTGCTTTTGACATCATCAGGAGATAAATTTCAAATAGGGAAAAGAAACCCAAACCAACAAAAGAGGACTTAGTAATATAGTTTATGAAATGATAGTTCTATTCAGTTGCTATGTTGTCTGATTAATTATTCTATTCATTATTAATGTTATCCTTTTAAGAAGAGAGATCTAACACTAAACAACTGTAGAGGTAGTAGGAGCATCTATTTGTGCAAGAAAACTCTTGGATGTTTCCCAGTGAATTGCAAAGAAATTACAAGAAAAAAAACCTGACAAAGCGGTTGAGAGGCTAAGCTACTTTTAAAAGTTCTGATTGTAGCAGGAAGAATTTTTTAAGGAAATCTTTATTTTCAACCTTCTTTATAGTCATCATACCACTGTAGATTGTTCCTCTGTGTGAGGACACAAAAAGAAATGTCACAGTACAGTTAAAAGTCATAGAAAAACTGGGGTAAATGTACTTCTCTGATAGGTACAGCCCACATAATGAAAGCAAGGAGCACCAGAAGTCCCTCCAAAGTCTACTGGATTTTAGTTTACTGATTAAATATCCTTTTCCTAAGGAGGGCTTCCAAGAGTTTTTTTTCCCTCATATTCTTGTTAGTGGCTTCTACGGAGGCAAGAATGAACAAGGTCCTTTCACTTTGGACAGTCTGTGCAGGAGTAGGTGGAAGAAGCAAAGAAGGAAACTTCGATGAGATTGCAAAACAGGCCTTGATATTTTTGATTTTCTGGAGAGTAGCTGCTTGTCACACATCTCTCACTATTTTATATGAATAAAGGTTGAAGATACCTTGAGTAAGTCAAAAACCCATGTACAATATGGAATTCTGAGCTATTATCACAAAACATCAGCACCTGCTGCTTTGAATTACTCCCAAGAAGAGCAATATTCATCGTAGTTCGATTCTAAGAAGATATTTTTACATTATGGATGGTGATGAGTAACAGAAAGGTGCAGAATAGAATGGATTAAAGATCTTTCCTTAATATGGAATGGCTGATGGACTGCAAATGAAAGTTAAGGGGGTTTTTAACATTCTTTTGTGAGTACCAGATTCCCCACACAAAGTATGAAGATAATTTTGTAGTAGTTCCAGAGATCTAAAATTTTGGAGGGTTTTTTTTGCATTTATTTCAAAGGACGGGTACTAGTTCAATTTTTAAAATAAATTAATTCTTAGGATGAGATAACCACCTTTACCCTGGTTCATAAAGAAGTGAGAATTATGTAGTATTACTTCAACTTCCTTGTGCATGTATGCATCTGTCCCACCACATTTTGTATCTGCTGGCCAATTTTAACCAAATTTAATGGCTGGGTAGAAGCAAATCCCTTTTTTAATATCCTCACTGAAAAAGATTCTGAATCTCAATATAAATCTTAATTAGGTACCAGAGAGATCATTCCAGCATGTACTACCAGGAATCTCCACACTAGGAAAAATCCAGTGAAACTTGCACATCATAAAAGCATGGGAGTCCAGGGCTTGAGGTGTGGAGACTAGCTTTGCTTTTATGAGCTTTGCTGCTTATGTTGCTGTGCATATATAGCACATTTATTATTAATTTCCTTAATTTTGATGACTTCTTAACATTTCAAAGTATTTTTTCAGAACTATGTGTCAAAAATACTAATAAGACCCAAGTGAACACAATTCTTACTGAAGGTAATGGGAGATAAGTGTTGTCTGGGCCTCTTAATTCAGAATTGTTTCTTCCTTTTTATTAGTGTTCCTTATTTTTGAAATCAATTTTACCTAAATGAGAGACAAAAACCCGTTCTGATGCACCATGTTTCTACATTAATGAACTGCTTCTCAACAGTTCATAATTTTCTTAAATACATTCATTATTCTAAACCACACATTAGATCAATTTGCTGAAAAACACTTGCTGCCTAGGTTGAGAAAAGTAACTTCTAAAAGGTTTGTGTGCAAAACTGGAACTGTGCTGGTTGAAGTTCAATCTGTGGTCTTAATACAAACTCTGAAATATTGCCCTCCTAGAGTGTTCTTCCCTGCAATCTTAAACTGTGGTTCTTCAAATATACTCTCAATAAAGAGTTCATTTATTCGTATATTAGAAAAATGTGATTGAAAAGAGTTGTGAGCTCCATCTGGTTGTTCCATAGTCCCATTAGCTATATTGGACTTTATACTGAGGTTTTCTTCTGCTCCAGCACTAGCTTTTAAAATTCCAGCATCTCAGGTGGCTAACCATATGTGTTCTTAATGAGACATGGAGTTAATTACCCATCTAATTTCTTTTAAAAATTCCCTTGCTTTCACTGAAGAAGCCTCACAATTCTATCTCCTCGCATGTCACTAATAAAGAGCCAATAAATATGGCTCTTTATTAGTGTTGGATATTTGGTGCTCTACATTTCTGAAAATGACAAGTGGGAATCAGCAGGAATGTGTTTGTGCATTATCCTGCAGAGGTTTCAAAGGCTTGCACTGAACGTGACCCTAGAGCAGCAGAAAATGTTACCTGGAGAAACTGATTATCCAAAGGAAAACTGCAGAGTAAACCAGGAAGAAGAGAGCAAACATAGTTTTCAGTAGATATTTAGCTTCACTTAAAAGATTTTGAAAGTATTTTCTTCTAGAGACAACTTTCACTACTTCATGAAAGCAGTCAAAAAGTTGGCTTTAAAGATTTTATTTAAACACGAGAGCTCAAAGTTTCACGGACTCTCTTGGGACAGATTTCAAATGTTTGAATAAAGGCAGTCAAAATTTAAGCATCCCATTCTGGGCCACTCATCAATAGAACAAACTGATTGCTTCCAGGAAATAAATTTTCTGATGTGTCATTATTTCCTGATATATGAGTTACTTTTCAGAAGTGCATCTTTCCCATGCTGACTATAAAGGACATTTTGGGTATAGTCTTCTAGGTCTAATTCCTGGGCAGATGAAGTTTAATAAAAGAAATGCTACTACTCACATGCATTTATTTTCAAGATGTTGGAATTATTTCTCTTTTATCTCAGATCTCTGTCACTATCAGGGAAGAAAGAAACAACAGATTATTATAATACATATTATTTTTATTTTAATAATAATGATGTTAACAATAATACTCTTAATAATAATGATATATGCAGCCTTTAGAAAAATGAATTTGTGTTCCTAGTATTAGACACAATCTCTATTAAGGGTCATATTGCAGAACTTCGTGAGACAATAAGCCAGTAGCCAATGTTCTGCATAAATAATGAGCCAAATCAAAATCATTCATGCATCTAATTGGGACATTTGTACTACACTGCTTGAGGCATAGAATACTTTTTTATGCTCGATATGTGCTTGGCAAAATTAATCAGACAATCAACTCTCAGTCTCGTCTCTATTTTCTGAAACTCTTTGTGCCACTACATAAGGGTAAGACAGCATTTCTGCTGATGGTGGTCTTTAACCTGTTTTTTTTAAAAACAGGTTTTTAAAAAAGGAGATAGCTATGTCATTCAAGACAATAAATAACTTTAAAGGAGATTTTGTGAATATTATTACTCTTTAAAAAGTATCTATGTCTAGGGCAAAGGAACCAGACTGGTGATCCAGGCCTTCTTTCTAGCTTTTCTGATGGTTGACCATAGCCATATTTCTGCCTCTTTTTGCGCCTTAGTCTCCTCCTTTTATAAAAGAAATGATAAAACATTCATCTTTGCATTACTTTGATGTCTGCTGACAGAGGTATTTCATAAGCCCAAGAGATTGTTTTCAAAATATAGCTTTCATTGAGGACTCAGTGAAATATTAGAAAAGCCTAGTAATGGGACTAAAGTCCTGTCAGCCTCAAGGTCCAGAGCCGATTAGGGCAAAAATACTGTAAAACAGCAACCAGAAAGTAAAGAGTGTTTTAGTAAGATAAAATAGTAATTTTCATTCTTAAACAATACACTGTCACGAAAGAAATTATTCCCACATCTCATGCCTGAGAAGACCAGGGCCCAACAGAGTCCCTGGCTCAATTCATCCAACACCCCTGTGATCATTCACACCTGTGAATTATTTGGCAGCTCTCTTTCATGCTGCCTTCTCCTCTGTGGGCCACATCATCAGAAAGGCGATGTGGAGACATCACGTAGCAGAACAACACCCTGAAGCTTTTTGAACCTTGTTGCAGCTCATGTAAAAAGGACATATTTGATGACTTGCAGAGGACCCTTTCTTTGTGTTCAGAGGACAGCACAACCTGGTCATGTGACAGGATATGGACAGGAGATATGTGATGGGAAAATCTTGTTGACAATAAAACAGGTGAATGGACAAACATAGGAGAGGAGCAACCACAACACGTAATCCTCAGAATATCTCCTGCAAGGCCTATGCATCTATATGAGCTGTACTACCCTAAACTACCAAAAACATGGTAGTACAGAAGACCCTTGTACACTCTTCGTTGTAGTATTCGTATCCATGTTTGTCATAGAAACAGAAGAGATTCTTTTATAACTCAGGAGAGAAAAGGCACTGTGTCCAGAAGAGTTATTTGGAGAACTGGATTACAGACTCACTAAAGAAGAAAAGATACTAAAGGGAACATTTCTGGATACTAGCATGTACTGGCTATATCTAAGGGAGGCGTTAGTTATTTGAGTTTAGCCTGATAGTTATAGTACAATAACAAAGGACTGAATAAATATCAGTTGCTGGAGAATATTGCAGATCTCTCTCCAAATTATACAAACTTTTGTGAGACCAGAAGACCATCACATCCAGCAATAAGTCCTTCCTGGGATGGGTTTAGTGTGCTTACACTATCCCTGTGTTTCAAAAAAGCTCTAATAACTCCCTGTGCATATCCTTTCAGCCCCAGAGGACACATAAACGCATCTCGGTCTGGGCCATCGCGGAGGTTTTTATGGGTAAGGTCAAGACGAACAAAACAAGCTGTAACCTAAACCTTCTTTAACATTGATGTTGACTGGAACCCCTTCTGAGATTTTAAAAAAGTTTTATTAACTTTCTCTAGTTTGCTGTTTTTCATGGTTGCCTGACTCTTTAGTAGAGCAGATAAATCTCTTCAATGGAAAACTGACATACTAGAAGAGATATTCTTGGTGTCTTTCTGATTTGGCTGGCATGACTATAACTCAGACATGTTTGAATGCCACTTTGTAACTCCTTTAAAGTAGTGGCTTTGGGAAATCAGACTTGCTGCAAAATCCTCTTACATTATATGCAGCAGCCACAGGCAATTAAACAGTTAAACCTGAGCCCTACCTAGAAAAAAACAGACTATTCCCCCACAGCAAGTTAGTTGCTCAATAGTCTTGCCCCTGGGCCAGTGTGTGTTGGGCCATGCATGATTTTAAAGTAACTCTTTGGTAAAACACCCTGTTTTGAATGATTACAAGCATAAAAAATGTAAATCTCAATTTTAGCCAGCTCAGCTCTGATCTGCCTATGAAATAGCATTAACAGTACTTAAAAGAGATATAACAAAAATATTATAGAGGTCCAAAACAGGGTAGTTACCAGCAGCTTTCCTTTTCTCACTATGAAAAAAACCAACCAGTTGTAAAGCCACCAGAAAGATCTGTGTTTTGCAAAAATGATGTAAGAAAGCTTAGAGAATTGATATAAAATTGACAGGGAAGAGAGGGATGTGAGCATTTTCTCATGAAATGCAGAAATAAATATTCTAAAATTAAACAATGTGCATAAATATAGTGAATTCATTAGGGTCATGCCTATTGTTGATTTGCTACTTAGCTGGCAAATTCAGGCTGAAGAGCCTATCTAAAAATAATTAAGTGTTCAACATTAAAAGATACTATTTGTATTGAGGTGGAGAAATTGTAACATTAAAATATTTTGGTCTCAGTTACTTAACTGTATTCAGGAAACCTCAAGGAAGAGTCTCAGAAGTGACTCAAATAAGAAATAAGACCGCAAAAATTTGATGTATCTCTTTCTTTAAATTCCAGTAGTCAGTCTTCTTGGTTTTGATTGTCACCTAATGTTAATTTTATACAAGGGTATTTTCACTGATTTCACCACTGCTCCAAGTTGCTTGATCAGAGTTAAATTATACTCAAAGTTGCATCAGTACTGTACACCTATACTATTCATAAAAAAGTACCAAACATGCATACCAGTTTGTAACCGTTACTGTAGAATTTTCTTTTCAACATACAACAGATTTTTGGTTTTCAGTTGATGTCACCACCTCTATGTCAGAAGTAAGAAAGTTTCTATTGCTCTGTTAAATCTTAAAATGCCTTAGCTTAAACTTCTAGGACATATTGGAGTTAGCACTGTTGTACTTACTGAGTATGGTTTTCTTCCCTTCTCACTGTTCAACCTTAACTGTTATATATCTGGAAGTCTGGATTTATGGTGCTGGTTTTGTTCTAAACTTTGGTAAGTTTTACCTCAGATGATCACAGAGATTTTTAACTGAAGAGTGTCGCTTCGAGCCAGATCTTATGAGCTCTTAGCGATCCCTTCATACCCAGAATAGCCCAGCTACCCGGATGGCTTCAAAATGAGTAGGATGGCTCTTGTGGCGGTGTTTGAAACAGAAAAGGGTTTAATAAGAAACAAAATAACAAACTCTTTACAGAGAAAAGCCGTGCCAGGGGAAGAGATGCTTGCTCCTGCTAAGCACCCCACAAAAGTGATCAAATCTTCTGTTCTGTCCCTTTTCTACCTAATGGCTCAGGCGGGACTTTTTGGCCCTGGTCCAATCCAACAGCCCCAAGTTTGAGGTGAAGGGCAAAGGGTCCTATGAGGTGTCTCTGTACCAAATTCGAAGAGAAGTTTCTGGAGTTTTTGCCTTTTTAGGAGACAAAGAGTACCTGGAAATTCTATTGTAATTTAGTCACCCTGTCAACAGGAGGCACACTGCTACATTTAACAAGATCTGTAGTAATATCTAAAGTAAATCCTACTCAATTTTTAGTTTGGAGGGTTAAAAGTTATTAGGCAGTGATACCTTAAGCCTTGGCCAGCTCTGCTTCTTGCTACAGACCCTTGAAGTTTACCGGCTGCTGGAGACAAGTTTGTGAATGTGACCAATGAACGAAATGAATGCTGGTTAGCAATGAAAGTATTTTGATTAGCATCATAAGTATGCACAGTTTAGGGGTGTACTGATCATTTCTCTTTGTTTGGGAAATGTCATGTGGAAAGCAGACAAATTTTGTGGGGATATATATTGCTAAGAGAAGTTTTTTCTGTGGGTTATGGATGGAATGGGGAAAGTATAAAAGTATTGGGGAAAGTATAAAAATAATTGAATTAATATCATATTGAAGAGTAGTAATGGCTGATATATTTTGGAAAATATGGAGAGGTCTGGCATGCTCCACAAGAAGCCCTAAATTTAAAAAGATAGAGGTAATGTGAGGGAGATAAGACTGGAAGGCCTTTAAAATGAAGATAGTTTTTGAGTGATGACACAGGAAAATGTTCATTACTGGAAGGGATGGTATTAGGGTCAAACCTGATATTCAGAACCCTGATCTTCTGTGTCTCAAACAGAGACATCAGATTTCCAGATTAGAAAAAAGTGTTGCAATGCTTCCAGCATAACATTATATAAGGAGGAGGGACTGGATGAAAATTTTAGCTGCATAACTAAATGTAAAGGCATAGATATGTATTGACCAGAAAGGAGCAAGAAAAATAAAAATATGCTCGTTTTCAATCTTGAATATGTTTTGATAATGACACTTGTTTCAGAGTAAAAATGATAACTCTATTATAGCCCCCCTGAGCCATCTTAAGGATCATCTACCTCTTATTTTGACAAAATTTTTTTGAAGTTAGCCTTTTAGATTTAGGATGACCTTTTGACTTCAAAGATTTAAACAGTTGCCACAGACTCTAGACATCTCTGTATTACCTTGCAAATTCTTTCATCACTGGTCATAACTACCATAGGGTCTATGGCAACACAGCTTTGACTCATGATGTCACTTAAGCCTTGCATCACTAAAAGTTGTCACAAGGTTCATGCTCTTATAATTCAATCTCAGCTTTTGAATGCTTACTTTTTATCATTTTTGACCAAGGAAAGAGGGAAAATGTATTAACTAAACTTAAACTGAATGTTAGTGTATTTTTAATAAGTTTTTACTTTGGAAAAAAAACCAACAGCTTGAAGAATGTGACCAAGTAATATATAGGTAGTTCATTCTTACCTTTGATCATGAATGTGTAAGTAAAAAAGAAAACATGCCACACAGTTACATTTTTCTTCACTTTAGAGGTCAGAGAGGGTAGGAAAACTGCTTTTTCATTTAATTGCATATAAACATGTCCCCAGCCACTGCTTAAGCTGAGCCATACACAGAATGTTAAACTACTGCATGTGAAGTTAGCAGAAAATTAATATTTCATGAAAATCATGTATTTACCCCTTGATCCTGACCTTCAGGTTTAATGGGGAACTGGAACAAAGATGTAGACCAAAGGCATTGCTGCTGCAATAACAACAAAGAACACTACTTCTAGAGTTCATCCCTTTCCGTATCTGTGAAGTTTTAACACAGCTCTAGATATTTCTTCTTGGATCCAAAATTCTGACTCTCACTATACAATCCAACTCAGGAGAGGAAAGACGCTTTCATTAACTCATTTAATTTACTTATTTCCTTCGCACCTTAAGGAAGTACATTTCAGGAAGCAGAAAATTATTTCCTCACTTGTATACCTCTGCTGGGCTTTGGCCAGCAGTTTTCATGGTCTATAGTCACAGATCTGAAGACATGGACACATATACTTGTTGGTCTTGGCCTGGATGTCCTGGGACATTGTCTTCCCCTGTGACACTGCAGTACCAAGCTCTCCCCGTAAGTATTCCCTATGTCTAGCAAAGGATTTTGCTGAATAATCCCTCACTTGGAGTCATCCATCATAGTTTGCTGCTCTCAGAGGCATGTTTAGTGACAGAGCACATGCCTGTCCACTGGCTGAGCTGTGATTTAGGATCACTCCACGAGTGTAGAGGAGCTGTAGATTTGGTGTGGGCCAGTCAGATTCTCCTGCAGAAGGGTGCTCATTCCTGGGAACAAGCTCAGCAGTAGGAAGAGCCTTTTAAAGAGATGATGGATGTTGTTGAATTCCATATACTCAAAACAAGACTAAAGGCCAGAGGAGGACAAAATCAATATGTGGCAGTTTTAATGCTTTCCCAGGGTTTCTTGAAGGTCCCAGGGTTCTTATTTACCACAGCCCTCAAAAGCTTTTCCTTTATAATGGGACACCTTCTTAGTATTTTATTTGTTATTTAATCCATGGCTCTCCAGATAAAGGCATATTAACTCCCACATTTTGCCCAGCACTTGGCACTCATAAAAATACAGTCACTGGTGGAGGAGGAAAAAGTCAGACCATTTTTTATTCCTAAAAGTCTATTGTTAGAACCCATTTTATACTAAAATTAGTTCATAGATTTATAACTGTATTGTAAGTCTAACTTAAACACCTGAGCTCTCAAAACCAATAAATCAACCATTAGCCCTGGTATAGAAATCCTTTGGAGTGTGAGGAAATATGAATTAATGCTGAGTTCTGTGCTACAGTCAGTCAGGATTCTGTAGTTCCAAGACTCACAACTTTCCCTGTCACTACCACAGGCATCATTTCTTGAATTGAAACTTGATGATGGCAAATTTAGACAGTAATGGTGTCTCTGCTAAACATTTCTGTGCACTTATAAAATCTGAGTGCCCAGTCATGGCCATTACAGGCATTGGGACAGGGAGCACTCGAGTGCTTAATTCTGCTGGAGGGTGCCCAGGTGCAGAACACAGAACCAAGAAAGGTGCTCCATCTTGATGCAGAACTCTTTCAAGGTTATGTTTTAGTGGTAAAGATGTCCTTTCAAAAATCTTCCTTTGAAGAATTCTAACTATTCTACTGCTAATAGAAATGACAAGACAGATATGGGATTTGCTTATACTTCCAATCTCCACTGTAGCACATGTTTCAATTAAAAGTAAAATTACCACATTCTTTAGTTTGTGTAATTTTTTGATAGAATGGTACATTTATATGTTAATTTTGCTAAGATCAACTTTATTTATCTACAGGAAGCTATTCCAAGATTGTTGTACGTTTTCTTCACTTCTGAAATGTTATCACATTTAATTGCCTGATCTTATTTGGGTTGCAATCATAGTCATTAATTAGCAGGAAGGTGAGGGACAGCATCATATCTAACTATCTGTTATGGCTGCTTTAATGAGGAAAATACCTGCCATCATTTTAAAGGCATCCTGTATACTTCACAAATACAGCTTGCTGTAGCATTCTCATTTAGACTGTGAACATCAAAGGAAATTGATGTCAGGTGTGAACAGAAGCTGTTGAATATATCTGTTGAGGAAGCTGAGTGGTGTGTCTGGATGGGAGAGATGAAGGGCAGCTTAAAACATTAACAAAACTACAGGTAATTAGTGTAAACTTTCAAGGGTAAGGTATGCTTGAGGAATAAAAATGTTGTTTATAGCTATTCCCTGTAGTGCCACTATCGCTAAGGGTCTGTCAATGTTTTCATTTATAAAGCTCTATTTTTATAGGATTGTGCAGTAGTAATAAAAAATGTGCTTGGGGCTAGAATTTGACAATTTAAAGAAAAATAAATTGTTTTTGTTGTTTTCTGGGGTTTTTTTTGGGGGGGAGGGGTTGTTGTTTTTTATTTTGGTTTTTTTTTAATTATATGAGTATAGGAATAATATCAGTTTATCGGTTTTGAATGGTTATTTTCCTTTGTACAATTAATCTGTTGCTTTAAGATCAAATTAATGAAATTTGGCAAGCAATTAGTTCTTGGTATGGACTAATAGGTATTGGAATTCCTGGAAAGAATAAGTGGAACAAGATTATTTAGTGTTTCACAGGCAAAATTATACCTTTAAAAGCGGATCATAAAGAATTTAAGGCATCTGCAGAATACATTGAATAAATGTTTTCATTCCAAGGAAAGTGCTAGAGTACACAACCAGAAAAACAATCTTCAAGGAGTGCCAAAATATAGACAAGTGTGGTCAGTTTGCAAAAATATAAGCTTACTGTGCTTGATCAGCCTTGCTGACTGGCTGCTAATGATGTTATAATTCATAAATAGAATGCAGTAAGAAACTTCTTAGGCTGCTGATATTCTATGTGCTTAAGAGAGACGCAAATTTTTTCCTAGGGGAAAAAAAAATACTTTTGACTCTTACCATGCAATTATAGCTAAATTTTGTTTCACTGTTATTTCATATTGGACTCTCTTTACTTATAAGGAACACTTTTTTGCCCTCATCACGTTACAACAATCAAAGTAGAGTAAGGATGGTTGTACATTTGGGAAAAGGATCCTTATAAATGGAAGTTTAAGGGCCAAAGAAATGTCATGTGTCACATGAGTGTATATCTAGAATAATATATATTGTCTATACAAGTTTCTTCACCTTCCAAGATCTCTTATTGCTTTAGGAGAAAAGTCAAGTATCATTACCATATTGTATGGATGAGGGAACCAAAGGCAAGTAAAGAGCTGGCTTAAATGCCTCTGAGTAGAGTAAGCTAACGAGGCACTGAAAGTCAAGTCCCTTGAAACACCATCCTAGTGCTTCACCCACTGTATGAATTTCCCTCTGCTATCTTTTGAAGTCTTGGAAATTACTGGTGCAAACTTTATCCCGAGGGTTGGTATGCAGTCCAAAATAAAACCCTTTAAGTTTTGTATCTATTTTGAAAGCTTTCAATCAAGTACTTATAATAGAGCCTGGATAAAAATATATGGGTTTGGATTTGGTGTTTAATGTTATTTTTTTGTTTTAGTTTGGGTTTTTTTTTTAATTGTGGAATCCATTGTTTCATACATACCATATCTATATATATATATACATATATATATATTTTTATATATATATGTATAGTATGGTATGGTATATATATATATGGTATAACATATATAATATGTTCTTCTCAAATATCATAGTTACAAACTTACAGTGCATCACTGTGGAAGAAGTAACCCTGCAGTCAGAAATACTTGCTGCAGCAGCTTTTGATAAGAGTAGGCTTCTTATCATGAGAAAGTTCTGCATGGATGCGCTACATCCTAACCCCTGTATGACCAGGATTTAACTTTCCTGATGCTTGCTACAGTTGCCAGTTTGGTAAGAACACATTATTGCTTTCCTGATACTTGACATCCATTTTCTGGACCTGCAATCATTACACCAATTACATGTGCTCAAAAGGCAGGATCGTGGTCCTCTGACACAATCATCTCCATAGCAAGGCTAGAAAACATCCTAAACATGGTTTTGTCTTTAGAAACAGAGCAACTTTTAGAATAATCCCCAAAAAAGCCACTATTTTCTCTGTGCATGTTCATGACTTTTCAGAAAACAGTGAAATTTTCCTTTTCACTTTATAGCTCCAGAGTCCTTACAAGCCCATAGTCAGTGAAACTGAGATCCTTCTGTCTGAACAGAGGTGCCTCTGTCAGGGAAACTGAGGGGGAACAGCCAGTCTGGATTCTGATACTAATTTTATAATAAAGACAGTCTGTGAATCAATACCTTCTGATCTTCATCATGGTCATATACATTAGGTTTCTTTTTTCCTCTTTCTTACACTCATCACCCACTGCCCTTATATGAAAGGGCAGAATTCTGCCCTTAGATCCCTGACTTCCACTGAATTTCAGTTTAAAGGCTGAGGGAAAATTTGGCACAAAAATCCCATATATTCACACTTTTTTTTGAGAACATGAAGCTATGTTTGGGTGCAATAAACACCTGTCATCTTAAATAGTAAAGAATGTACTGCATTCTGCTTGTGTGGGGTCAGGTTTTTTTCAGGATAAAAGTGCTTTAATTTCTGGTTAAATGGAAAGACACAGAGGAGAAACTAACATTTTGAAAAAGGTATAGTAAGGAGAATGATTGGATTTACAAGTAAATCCAAATAGAGTACAAAATATTCTATTTTATGCAAAAAGACACAAGACTGCTGTTTTAATTCAGATAACCTTGGCACAGCCAAGTTGTTGTTTTTTGTTTTGTTTGGTTTTTTTTTTTTTAATAATGATATGCCTAATATTAATGTGGAGATGACAAAAACTGGTTTAGACAGTTCCTAGTGACAGACAGGTAGAGATATCCTATCAAAAGCTTGAGCAGAACTCTTTCCCTATTTCAACAACTATCTTTTTTTTCTCTCCAAAGTTAAACAATAGATGAGACCTCCTAATGGCTTTCCATGTGTTCATCACAGTTACCTGCGTGAATTTGCAGTAATTAAGCAATCTGAAACTCTGACTGACCCAGAGAGAAAGCTATTCCATACCAGTGGTGTCCTTGAAATGTCTTCATCATCAAGCGATCTCTTCTCTTCATCTCAGTGAAAGCTAACGTCAGCACTACTGTGTAGCAACCCTTCCCCTATATAGCTATTGAAATCTTATAAAGATGCTTTTGTTTTATATTAAGTAAAAGAAAAAAAAAAAAAGAAAGAAAAATCCACTAGCCAAACAGCGTAGGCAGAGAAATGGCCGTGTGAAAATGCTTCTGCAATCAGGAAGGAGGGAAAGGGGGCTTGCTGGGGATAAAAACAGTGCCTTTTTTTAAGGTCAAAAATATAATTACCATTTGAAAGGATGTGAAGATGCACTACCTCAGGGACCACAATGGCCAAATTTGTGCCATTTAATGTCAACAGCCATTGGAGCTGTGATAAAATTAATAGAGCCTTGTGTGATTGATAACATAACTCATCTGCCATTCCAGTAGAAAAATCCCACAGGTTTAGCAGCAAGGAACAGTGTTTAGATCACTTTTGAAAGGAAGCTGTGTGAAAGATGTACTTATGAGCTTAATTAGCTTATGAAATCTGTGAGAACCTTCCCCACTACCAGTACCAAAAAATAAAAATGTTTTGTTTAATTATTAACCGTGGGAGGTGAGGTTAGTGTATTTCTTTAGTGACAGGACACTGTGTTTGATACTGAAGGTCGAGAGTGAAGAGGAAGGCAGGCTTTCTACAGTGATTTTTTAAATGGAAAAACAGTAATTTATGTGAGGGAAAGAAAGGTGGTGCATCACCGACAGTAAGGGGAGTTCAACAATGACTCGAGGTCTGAAAGGAAGCCAGATATTCTGTAAATATCATATGCTTCAACTAGGAATCAGTTTATTTTCCATTTATTGATAGACTGCATCCATTTTACTGCCCTATTCTGAAAAAATGTGTAAGTATTTTGGCCCACATGAATTTCAAAATCACACTGACTGTGTTATTAATCAGAAATTAAAATTCTGTTTAAGGACAGCAGGTCATAAGCCTTGTAGGGACATCTTTATGATTCTGTTGAATTGAAAAGGCAGCCTAGTCATTAATGTAAAGTATTGACTGCAAATCTGTTTCATGTTTTTGAGACACTAGCTTTTTTTACATTTTCAGAAAATTATTTTTTTAATTTGATTTACAATCATATAGTGGTACAAATTTTAGAATTTTTTGTGTGTCTGTCATTAATATTCCTTGATAATATTCCTTGATTTTTTACAAATTATAAATTATGTATATTAGTCCAATAAGCTAACAATTTTCCTGCCTTTTAGTGAATAATATGCTAGACATACATTTCTAGTAACAGTCTTTTTATCCTTCTAAAATCTCTCGATGACTAACTGAAAAACAATGGATAAATACTTAGCTGAATATAAGCCATGTGACAGGGACAGTGTTTTCATGTATTTTTGCTAGTATTTTATGTTATTAAGGTTATGACGTCAGTGAAAAGCTGTCCAGTGTTTAGATTTGGGCAAGATCTAATACATAAGCCCAGTGTCTTACCTCAGTTTGGAGAAGGACCAGGCTGCAACTTATCACAACCCAATTATTTCAGCACTGATTTTTAGCCAAGACTTCCACCAAAAGTCCTAACATATTCCTCAATAGTAGCAATAAAACAAGTCTACCCAATCTGTCAAGAGTAGAGCTAGCCAGGGGAAATCACTGGGGCAAAAGGTGAACTGGTTAAACAAAAATTGAATCTTTGATGAAAAATTTAATCAAAACTTAAATGTGAACAAAAAGGGTTATCCATCAAGATCGCAGAACTTCGACTGCAGCAGTCACCTAATGCATTAAATAAAGTGCTGAATCCCTATGAATTGCCCCAGTGATGGTAACCATTCACCAGTTTCAGTGAGGAAAATACATGTCAGAGGAAAGGAGCCACAGTCATACTGTCCCCAGATGTCATTACTCTTCCACTGCCTCTGCCCTCTAAAAAAATTGTGCAGAACCAATTGAAAAGTTCTTGAAACCCAATTATTTGCTCTGAATCAATAGTTGTGTTGGAGGTCACTAGGCCAGAATTTCTGTTGGTAAATCTCTATCACTTGAGCATTTGGCAGTCTGACATCTTGCTTCCTGACACATTGCACAGGCAGTAAAGGCACAGGAGAAACAGGTATAGGTGCACAATGACTAATAAAGGCCACAAAACCTGAGACATAGTTTACTTCACACAATATACAAGTACCTTAGCTAAGATTTATCATCACATGTAATGCTTTTAATAAATAAATTCATTCAAGAATTTTAACTGATGGGGAAAGCTTCCTGAAGAGCCTAATGCTGTGATAACTTAATGGGACTATCCATATCCCAGCTGATAAATGCACAGCAATTCATGTCAAGATACTGGCACTCAGAAAAGCTGCTGGACAGAATTATACTTTAAATATCACTTACCTCCACAGGCTAACTAATGTCAAAAAAGACTGACCTTGGAAATTGAGTAACAATGACAGCATTGTAAAAAATAAAAGCATGTAATACCAAAACAAAAGAGGAAAAATTGGTTAATTTATATACGTCAATGTATTGTTGATTATAGTAAAGCATATTATTTTCCTTTTATAAAACAGTCTGTAAAACATGATGTTTTGAGACCACAGAGATTAAAACTCTGTGCATATCTAGTAGCACTCATAACTATGACAAGGAGCTGAAGGAAAATCTATGATTAAAATTGTCTCAAATTTCCCAGAGAACTTTATTTTAAACTGCTATGACCATGCCATTGACTTCTTTCAGCATAAACCACTTGGGCTGAAAACACTTCAAGGACAGATGTCTTCCTTCACCCTGCAATGTTTTGCAAATTTCAGCTATGATAATTTGTTGACCAGATTATTTACAATATTTGTGCTAAAAAAAGACTATTATTTCCAAGTTTCAGAAAGCTGCCTGAAATCCAGTTCAGAGGGAAAGGCGTGAATGGAGAGAAAAGGGTCAGGCTTGTTAGGTTATGATGCAGTTTTCTGCAGACTGTGTTCATACTGAGTGGCCTTTATTTCCTCACAGCCCTTAAGTGCTGAGGGACTGTGCTGCACCTCTCACACAAGTACCTATGAATGCCCCATATAAGCCTGCAGCTCAGGGTGTGATTTCCCCATCAAGTTTCTTTCCAAGCAAAACAATATTTTATTAAGGCAGGGAGAAGCAGATTGCAAAGCAGGATTTTTCATGCATTGTTAGCATCTGTGTTTGCTTGCAATACTGAAGGATGAACAAGAGTCAGTGCAGAAGAAGTGAGTGAACTGCACCATACTGAAAAATTCTAGCTGACAAAAATAAGTTATCTTACTGGAATGACTGGCTTGGTTCTGGAAATGTTGGCAGTTTAAATTCTTGAATTTGACAAGTATAGTTGTTTGGTTTTTTTGTTTTGTTTTTTTTTTTTTTTTAAATGCATGGTCCATTTTATACATAATATCACAATCATTTGAAAGATTTCTGGTGAAACATTTCCTTAACTGAACATGAAACTTCACCAAAATAGGCATTTTAAAGAAAGTTTAGATTTTGCTGAATTTTTTTATCTTTTTTTTTTTTTTTTTTAGTTATGAAGAAAGGATTTTTACCTTATTATGTCAAGTTTATTTCAAGATGTAATTGAGTAATACAAGTTCTGATATATAGAACAGCACACCTCCCCCTTTTTTCTCCTCCAGACTGTGGTTCTCCTGGCACTTCCATTTTGCCAGCCGTTTTCCATCTATCATCTAGTGGAATTCTCGCACAACATAAAGTACCAACAGTACAGAAAATATTTGGGTTACTCAGTTTAGAACAACTAAAGAATTGAAGCAGGAATAATAATTATTAAACAGCCCTTCAAAGTTATTGGCTGAGTTGTTTGCTTCTGAACATGTTAAATTCATCTAGGATATTTTGTTTTGGTAATAAGTATCTCTGTATTTCAAGTTCTGTTAAGGAATCTGTGCATTTATTTTTCATTTAAATTCAGTTTTTAAAAAACAAACAAAAACCAAAACAAACAAACAAGCAAAAACCAAACCAAACAAAAAAAAACCAACCAGCACTGATTCTACTCAGTAATTAGATTTTTCATTGTTTCATGTAGACAGGACACCTAAAGGCCACAGAAAGAACTATAATGAAGGGAAGACCTGAAGGACCTTGGAAGAAGGAATTAAATCTGGTAGGAAAAAAGTCTGTAAAATGTTGGTGTTTGTATCAAAAGATATATGAAAATTGCTACAGTAGCTAATTGTACATTCATGTGATGGGTTGACCCAGCAGGATGCCAGACCTCCACCAAATCACTCTGTCATTCCCCTCCTTAGCAAGGATGGGAGGGGAGAAAATGTGATGGAACAAAACTCACAGATCAAGATAAAGGCAGTTTAACAAAGCAAATGCTGCACATGGAAGCAAAGGGAAACAAAATATTTTTTTGTCCTTCCTGTGCTAGGATCCAGCACAGGAGTTTGAAACAGCAATGGATATAATTCTTGGCTTTGTACCTGGAGGCAAAATGCCCATTTAGAATATGTCTCGGTTCTTCAGCCTTCTGTAGCCTCACTTCTCCACTGAGCTCAATCGATAAACCTGTAACCCCCGCAAAGAAAGTAAATCTATTATTCCAATTGTTTTTTCTTTTTTCTATGCCTTCCATGTTATCTTATTACTACATTTTATGGTCCTGATGTTTGACACAAGTTTCCATGTAGAGCTTTCACAGGGGTTATGCACTGGGTAATATTTACAGTCTGCAACATTCTTGGGTTTCCTTTCTAATGTACTGCGTTGAGCAACACTTCAATGGTAATATTTTTTATTTGTTGCTATAGTTTGCAATACACAAAATGTTAGCTTTAGCAAAGTTAAAACTAGTTTGAATATAATGCTGACACCAGAACAAGAGCATAAAAAGTACTTGGAAATTAGCCCTTATCTGATTTTACCTTCAGTCATGAACCATAAGAAACTGACTTTAATTTTCATTTTTTTTCTGGTTGTGGAGTTTTTGTTGAAGATTACTTTTTTATCTGATTTCTCATTTTTAAATCTTTTTATGCTTTTGCTTTATGCCCTTTTAAAACTAGAGGTGAACTTGACCTAGTATTCCTGATCAAGAGGAATGAGGTGGACTTCATGAGATTTCTTCTCCATCCTTTATTTGAGAAATCTGTCATTTTTAGGTGTTTCCTCAGCTATATTTTGTACAGTGTTTTCATCCAGATGGAGAAAACAGTGCATATTTAAGGAAGAGAAGAAGAAATTGTACTCTAGTTTGAGCATAAGTTTCTGTTACTTCTACATGGAACTAATTTCCTTTTTTTGTACTTTTCCTATGTATATGCTGCATTTCTTAGGATCTCATGTGATTCTTTTTCAACACAAGTTTTTTCTTGAAGCATCTTATCACAGTAGAGTGATTCAGAAGAGCTGCTTAAATATCTACTTATATGTGTACAAGCAAGTATTTCTCACAAGAGCAATTGGGGATTTCATAAGCTGAACAGGCCATGCATGCTACGATTGATTGTTGCAGTGAGGACTATATTTAAAAGAAAAAATATTAAAACCAATTCCTAAAATTTTGCAGTGATTGAGTGGGAACACCTTAAAATTCAGAGTTTAACATTACTTATTACCTCTTAGATTTAGATCCTGTCCACAGTTTGGAGAGGATCAGTGCAGCTGCCAACACAGCAGTCATGGGGTGCAAGGCACAACCAACATATCTCCATTTAGTGGTATCAGCCAGAACTGGCCAGACAAAGCAGTCTTAAAGGTAAAAGACAGTTTTACCGCTAGCTGACAAGTATACTCAGATTATGGTGCAAGGGATGGGAAGATTTTTTCTGGCAAAAGAGGTCATTGTACCCACTCAATCAGAAAATTTAGTTTTCAAAAATTAAATTTCAGGAACTTTTTTCAATTGGGGTTTTTTTAAATTTTCCTGTTCTCTCACTTCTCTCTAGTCACCAAGTTTGGCAAATTGAACTCCAAAATTATTTACATACGCTCAACAAAAGGAATCAAGTTCAACCCTGTGAGCAATATTATCTTAGTGCTCAGCTAATCAGAGAAGTCAAATTGGTATTGATAATGTCACTTGACATTGATAATGTCACTTTAACTGCTTTTATTTAGCCTATATTGGGGAATAAGAGGTGCTAAAAAGCATCAGGGGAAGGGAGGAAGGAAGGAGGGAAGGGAGGATTGCTGTCAGACTTACTATCAGTGACCTACAATGAAATTTGAAGCATACATTTGGGTGTGTAATTTGTACACAGTATAAATTCTATACTCATATATAATTATCTCTCCATCAATTTTGTACTGGATGTTTTATTATGTGACATCAAATGAAACTGCATGTATTTTTAATTGTAACTTTTGTTACATCATCAATGAGAGTCATTGCTGTAGGTAAGACTTGGCACTTATTTGGCAATAAGTAGCAATTGTTAATACTTCTTTCCTCTCAAAACAAACCTCTAACCTCATCAAAAAAAAACATATCACTTTTCAGTGAAAGAATGTTTAAAAGAGAAAAGCCCTTCCTGGTATGTTTGTACTGTTTAAAATAATTAATTCATTCAGTCTTTTGTGGCTCACTCATCTTTATCTGTGTGGATTTTCCCCTGTCTTTACATGATGCCATTCTTCTACTCAGCTAATGACAATAGTTCCAGAACTCTATAACCTACTTTTGAAATAATCATCTTTATTTTAAGCATACAGAATATGTAAAGTAGATGCACAGAAATGAAGAAAATTAATGTGGAATAGGCACAAGAGACTTTATTTACAAAAATATTTTTGATCCAGAATCCTAATATATTTTGCCATTAGAGAATCCAGACCAATCACAATTTAAAGGATCCTGTGTGGACCACTTTGGTTTGTACAGTCTTTAAGTAATCACAATGCAAATATGATTTTAGTTCCTACTTATTTTATCAGGTTTTGGGAAAGGACAGCCTTACACACATTTCCTATTTTCTTATCCAGCAGGTACACAATTGACTGGGCTTGCTGTTGGTTCTGCAAGTCTTGAAACAATTTGCAACTGCACATTTCTGTGTGCCTCTGTTGAATTCAAATATTTGAATACCAAATAGCTAAGATGAGAGAAAATAATTCCATTAAGACCCCTGATAAGAAAAAGGGTTTCAGAGATGTGATTTTGAACCTGTATATGGAAAGTTACATTGCCATTACATATTTGCCAAAGTTTGGTGTGAAGTATAAATAAAGATTATCATTACCTAGTCACCTCTTAAAAGGTAATCTGCTTATAAAAAGTGGGATGCTGATTCTTGTATTCAGATAATTTCTCTGTTAATTTCTTACCTGTAGTAAGCAAATACATTAAAAGGCCCTCTTGAAATACACAGGCAGATACTGAAAAATAAACCATTGATCTATTAACACTTTGGCATGCTTCTCTGTAGGTAAGTAAATAGTTCAAAAAGCACCATACACCTCATGATTTTCAGTATGCTTTTTGCCGTTCATGAATGATTCATGAGCAAATTGTGATATCCCCACACTTGTCCATTATTTTAAATAGTTCTCATATTTCTGCAGTAAACCATGATTCCTTTAATAAGTCAGTAACTTGAAGTCTTCATAGTTTTTTGCTGTGTAGCAAGCAAGTAGTATAGCATGGATGTTCAGCCATCAGAAACAGTGTTTTGTACTCTACATTCTGATTTTGAAAAACCCCAAAATTCCTGTGGTCATTTTGTTTAATTGTGTAATTTCAAGATTGGTTTTGACAAATATCTGTCATTTAGTATAAAAATTTGATATTTGATTATTTTTGTTTCCTGTATGTGTATTAGTGAAACTAACCCCTATCCAAAGATAGTTTGAGATTTCAAAATTGCTGAAATTTATCAAATAAATAAGTCTGTATAAACAAGTGTCTTAGCTGTGGAAAGTTTAAATAACAAAAGGATGACATTAAGCTCTATATAATAAATTTTATGCTATCATTGTGCAGATTCCTGCACTTCAGTGGCAAATAGATCAGAATAAGAATTCTTACACAAAATGATGCAACTTTAATTAATATGCATTCATTTATAAATTAATATCTTCCTACTCTCTACCCTTTGTGCTGTTTCAGTGATAAACATTAGTGGAAATATTTATCTCAAAATAAACTTGAAGCTGGTAAAATGAAAAACCACTTTCTTATTTGTTTCTGTTTTCAGGAGCTATATTGCTGTTTATAGAAAAACATCAGATTCTGAGCCAACATTTAAGGGTTTAAAACCCTCTCATAAAGTACACACAACCAGCTGCATATATACATATATGCACACAGACACACGTATGCAACCCCCAGAGTAAACAGGAAACAAAAGTAGTTTTGGACTCCAAAATTTCACCTGCATTCACTGTTTATGTATTTCTGAGCTTGTCTGTAATCCTGATAATTAGCCTCCTGGTACTGGTTCTGCTGAAGTGCCTGTAGTGCATTAGAAATGTCAAAATGAATCATTGTAGGAAACACTATAGAAGATCTACAACAAGTAGAGAGGGGAGGAATATTAAAAGTCAACAATACACAACACTTCATTCACTTATTGCTTGAAAAATATTAAGCAAAAACCAAAACATGATTTGATAATTGCAGATGAAAAGCAAAGAACTAAAGAAATAAAACTGTGGAAGTAAGAATAATTTAGAAAAAAACATGCTGTTAATCTTTTTTCTTTTTTTATCCTAATAAAGCAAAAGAAAGAAACATTTCCCAGGTTGTAATAAAATATTAATACACTAAATGTTTATAATTTTTTTTCTACTGGTCACATTTAGCTAGGCAGAAATTTAAAAATTCTGCTGGCATGTTTGTTTGGAATAAAAAAGCCTGTAGGTCAAGTCTTTCTGAGAGAATGCCAAATGTCTTTGTGTCCAGTTATTTATGGTTTCAGATAATTGTACAGAAAATATCAAATTTGCATAGTGTGATTATTGCTGATTATTTATCTAGCAGTCAAAATGTTTCAGTGGTTCCTAGGATGACAGATTGACAAGTACTTAAAACTCATTCATTTTATGAAATTTGCATGTAATTAGGCAATAATGAAGGGGATGTTTGTGGACAGCGGATTATACTACAATATACTGGAAGTGATTCAAATGCTTGACAAAGTGTTAACATTATCTTCAGTTTCAACTAAGTCTTGAATATTTGGCTCAAAAAATCAGTGGAAAAATTAAATGGGTTATGGAAAGTTACTAAATGCTTTGCTAGAACAAAGTATATATTTTTTACTTCACTCTTTGTCTATTCCTACTTATTTATGCACTGTTGATGAATTGTACTTCAGATATTTAACTAATATCACATTCAGTGCAGCTCATCTGTAATAGTTTTGCTGCCACTGTTTTGGTCATTATCACAGTGAAGTCCTATGAAGAATGGCTTTCTTTGGTTTCTTGGCATCTGTGTGGTATCTGAATTTTAAAGCTCCTGCTTTGAGATTCATACAAAAGAATGTGATTTTGAAGAACTGATTTATCATACAAGGTATAATTTGTTTCTTAACCAGTTGTTTCTGCACAAATAGAATATTTGACTTTTTGATGCACACATTAGGTGGAGGTAACCTTCACCGATACTTTGTGGTGGCTGACAACTGCAAAGGACTCCTACTTGTAGAAAGGTAAAAAAGTAGTTCAAATGTCCTGGTGTCACATTTTGTTTGCTTTTTTCAATTACATGAACTGGTATATCCCTGTTATTAGAGGATTTAATGTATATATGTCAAATGCACTTCTACACCTCATTGCAAAGTCAGTGGTCACCTTTTTAACACATACTAGTGTGCAGGGACCTGTGTAATGAAATATGTTATAATCAGCTGTTTTCAAATATTTCTCTCTCATTTTTACAGTATATTCTGAAAATAATATGTAATATGCTACCAAAGTAACAGTAAAGAGGCCATTCAACTTTTGTAAAAGGAAGAAGGTTTCTACATATGGAATCTGCAAAGCAGACATGCTAATCAGGGAATAGCCTATGCTGGTCAGTAGAAGAGAGAGGCATTTTAAATATCTGCCTGTCCCGGTTTATGGAATACAAGATCAGTGTCTCTTTTACAGGGCAACGCACACGTCTATTAAAGCAGTGTAATCTGGAACAATGTCAACAATTAATGGGATTGTTTTACCAAATGTTTTGATGGTGGCACCATTCCTGCCTCATTTTGCTGAGGATAGTGGTTTAAGCTTCCACACAGGAGTCTGGGCATTTGGAATAACCAAATTCTAGAATAAGAAGAATCTGAACTCTCTTGTCTGATGATTAAGTCACTCACATGAGGGGAAGTGATGTGTTGAGTGTCCAAGGACATGAATGCTCTAGCTACTGTGTTATAGCATCAACCTCTTTCTTTTTGGTCCAGGGAATACTTAAATATTTTTACAACAGCGGTGACAGAAGAGACTGAGATAACGGTTGGCCTCAGTAATCTTAGAGGCCTTTCCCAAACTTAATGATTCTACCACTATATGATTCTATGATTCTTGCAAAGTTAACTATTGCATGATATTTGTAAGTTCCTGAGGAGAGAATACCCTGATAAACACAAGGTCAGAAGAGGAAAAAAACTAAATGAGCATCAAGTGTTCTGGCTGGGCATGCTTTCCTGTGATGTGCAGAGGCACCTAGCTTCTCTGGACTCTAGCTGGTTCTCTGCAGCTTCTATTCCAGCATTCCTGTTTTGACATGACTAAGTATCCCATTTAAGCAGATATAAAACCTCAAGCCTAATCAAACCCTAGAGTGAGGTACTTGCCAGGATTCTCAGTGCTGTTAAGACAGGAGACATTCAGTCATTAAGAATATTCATTCTCTAGAACAGACCTAATGAAAACAATGACACCTGGAAACTTCCGGGGACTGTACCTATATGAATACCCAAAATTGCTCTAAACCACTCAAATCTTGTATAAAATCTTTTGTGGATTTAGACTCTTCTGTTTGGGGATAGCATGGTGGGCTTCTCCCACGGAGTCCTTTCATGATTTCTTGTAATCTCTGGATGTCTGAACTTTCAGTTCTGCTCTTCTGGAGCAGTGTAGGCTTCTAGAGTCAAGACACAAAGATTATTGATGCAGCAGCAAGGATGCAAGGTTTAGTGAAGTGTTCAAAACCACAGAAGAATCTGAAAATAGCCATGCAGGAATAGGAGCTTCTTCCACCAAAAAGGCAGCAGGATTGATAACCCAAGGGAAGCACATCTACACCAATTCACAGAGGACAGCACACAAACACGAGGAGCTGGAAGCCATTGCACAGCAAGAAAACCATTACATCACAGAGATATAGTGGAAGAGTTGCACAACTGGAGTGCTGAATAGATGACTGTAAACTGTTCAGATGGGACAGGCAAGGAACAGGAGGTTGTGGGGTAGTCCTGTATGTTAGAGTGTTATGACTGTTGAGAGCTGGATGATGGTGATGACAGGGTTGAGTGTTTGTGGGTAAGAATCAGAGGAAAGGCAAACCAGACAGATATCCTGGAGGGAGTCTACTCTAGACTGCCCAAGAAGACTAAAGAGGCAGAAAGAATATTCTATAAGGTCTCAAAATTGCTAATTCTTCTCAAGAGGGACTTTGACTTCCCAGATACCTGCTGGAAATGCAACACAGTAGAGAGGAAACATTCCATGAGGTTCCTGGAGTGTGTGGAAGGGAACTACCTGACACAGATGGTGAGGAAAGCAGCTAGGGAAGGTCCCCATTGGATCAGATGGCAGCTGGTCACTAGTGGTGTGCCTTAAGGCTCACTTTTTAGGCCAGTCCTGTTTAATACCTTTGGCAATGATCTGGGTGAGGGGATTGAGTGCACCCTTAGTCAGTTTGCAGATGACTCCAACCTGTGCAGGAGTGTTGATCTGCTGGAGGGCAGGAAGGCTCTGCAGAGGGATCTGGACAAGCAGGATTGATGGGCCAGGACCAGCTCTATGAGGTTCAAGAAGGCCAAGCACTGGGCTCTTTACCTGGGTCACAACAAGCCCAGGCAGTGCTACAGGCTTGGGACAGAGGGACTGGAAAGATGCCTGTTGGAAAAGGACCTGACAGTGCTGGTTTTCAGCCACTGAACATGAGCCAGCCCAGGAGGACAAAAGCCACTGGAATCCTGGCCTGTTTTGGAAATAGTGTGGCCATCAGGATGGGGGTATGATTGTCCTTCTGTACTTGGCAGTGGTGGGGCCACACCTCAAATCCTGTGTTCGGTTTTGTGCCGCTCACTACCCAAACACCCTGAGGTACTGCAGCATGTGCAGAGATGGGCAACAGAGCTGGTGCAGGGTCTGGAGCACAGGTCCTATGAGGAGAGGCTGAGGGAGCTGAGGTTATTTACCCTGGAGAAAACAAGTCTGAGACAGGACCTCATTGCTCTGTGCAACTACCTGAAAGGAGGTTATAGCCAGGTGGGAGTTGGTCTCTTATCCTAAGTGATAAGCAACAAGATGAGACAAAATGGGACTCATGCTATGCCAGAGGAGATTTAGGTTGGATGTTAGGAATAATTTCTTCAAGAAAACGGTTGTCAGGCTTTGGAACAGTGCATCAAGGGAAGTGTTTGGATCACCATCCCTGGAAAGTATTCAGGAAAGGCTGATGTGGTACTCTGGGACATGGTTTAGTTGTGGTCTTGGCCATGCTGGGTTAACTAAGTTGGACTGAATGATTTTAGAGGTCTTTTCCAACATCAGCAATTCAATTAATCAGTGTAGCTGTCATATGCAGTTATGGACCTGCTAAGGTTGTATTTCCAGAGAGCATTTGTTATCACCTTCTGGGAAGTTTGCTCGTATGGTGACATCAACTGATAAGTATTCAGACTCCACAATCTTTTTGCAGATCCAATTCTAATCCATTGAAAGTCTGGATCTTGCTTGTTAACAATTTAGGTCATCCTATGAAAGATAAAATGGATCCATATGACAGAAGTTTAACTAAAAGTAATTAGTATTATGTGAGATAAAAAACACTCCATCTTGGCTAGCATGTGTGCACGTAAGATTTGTGCACCCCTTTCATCTGCAGCAGAAATATGTCCTCTTTTCTGGCACTGATCCCCAGGTGTATTCCCATGGCAGAATTCTCATCAAGAAGCTTAATCTGCACATATCTAATACAAGATCTTTCACCCTTCTTGCCAAAGCAAATGGCTTAAACATTTGTTCAGAAGCAGGAAAAAATTCTGTACTCACTGATGACTACATATTGAGTTCTATCAAAAATTTTGGGAGCATTTTTCAGAAACGATTTCACATTAAAGAGGCAAGAATGTCAGGAGAAGGAAGGGGAGAACATTCCAGCCCCTCATGGACCTTCCTCAATGAGTTTTCTACATAGTATTCTCAAATGCCTTATGTAACCTGAATTAATTACTAAATCTATCCCCTTCATTATCTAATTAACTCATTCCACTGATTTTTTTCCCCCTGTCTTTTAAAAAGCTGTTCAATTACTAACATTTCAGCATCTGCTTCTGTATTCTGATGCAAGGCAGAAGGATCTGATAGTTCTTTTAACTCATTCAGACATGTGAAATTTCAGAACCTTCACATTCTCCCCAGTATATAGTTAGCTACCCATCTGGTTGGCTTTTTGATCTAAGGGTTTGCTAGTGTCAGGGAAGCCATATGAGAAAAAGGAGAGGAGTAGGTAGAGCACAACGGGACCATAAGCCATATTGCTAGGCACAAGGAAAACAAGGTCACCCTTTGTGGGTTCAGACAGAGGAATAAGAAGAGAAGACAACACTTGTATGGTTTACAAGGTGGCGGTTGGAAAGGTTAGGGTATAAGACCTGAGCTTCTGTGACAGAGAAAAGAATGAAATCTTCATTCTTTCATTAATTCTTAGAAGAGGATAGTACAAGAAAAAGAAAAGTCTTTGTGGTACCTGGGGGCTTCCCTAGTCTCATGGGTTCTTTAAACTGCATCCAAATTTTTACTTTAGACCCCTTTTTAAAGGTCTTTTATGCATACAGAATGGTTTCATATCTGTGAAAGGATTACCTATCTTTGAACTATGGAGTTCAATAGTAAAGAATACTAGATTATTCCTTGTAATGTATTCATTTCTTTCCTGCTATTCTCTGTGTTACTTAACATTTTGATTTCTGCAATTAAAATTACTTTAAAATAATTTAAAGGGCCTCACTAGAAATTCAGCTCTGAGCTAAAGTTTGTCCTTCATGAGCTGTCATTTTTAACTGAGCTACAGCTGGTGTTTACTGTTTTTGGAGATATTTGATGGGCAGTGGTACTGATTAGTTATCTGTCTTCACACTGGATTATTTTTGGTTTTTAAAAGGAATAGAGAGAATGTGCATGGGACTTTGTTTGCTCTCAGATTGTACACTCTTTATGCTCTAGAACTGCCCAAAGTTACCTGGTTATCAGTCTCCTTGCCTCACCTTTCTAAGTGACTTGTTTCTTTCCTGGATGAGGACTGTTCAAATTATACTATTGATGATTTTAAAAGCCCTTACATCCTCAAAAATTCTCTGCTTACATCTGCCTCATTGACTTCCTCCTGCTCCAGCACCAAAGCATTCAAAGTCGTGGTCCTCAAAGAAATTGGGTTTTCCCCACCCCCATTCTTTTAGGGAACTGATACTATTCTCAAAGTAAGGAAGGAAGCAACAAATTAAGGGCCAGAAAAAGAATTAACTTAATGTAGCATCTCAGAATGCAGTTCTCTATTCCCTTCCATGAGCAAGAAAAGAGAGTTATGATCATCTTTCCTCCTTCCTGAATGATTAGATGAATGAAGGGTCCCTAGAAAATGGCAAGGAGTTCCTGTAGCAGTTTATGCTGCATCTGCTACAGAGATATGGATGGGGGAAAAAATTTCCCTAGGAATCTGAAAAAATGCAGAGGTAAAGCTGTAATAGTACAAATAAGGGGCTTGGAACATAAACTATATGAAGAACTACTAAGGGAGCTGGGGTTGTTTAGCCAGGGGAAAAGGAGACTCAGGGGTGACCTTATCACTCCCTACAACTCCCTGAAAGGTGGCTGTAGTCAGGTGGGGGTTGGTCTCTTTCTCCAGGCAGCAACCGACAGAACCAGAGGACAAAGTCTCAAGCTGCATCAAGGGAAATACAGGCTGGACATCAAGAAGAAGTTTTTTACAGAACGAGTGATTACGTTCTGGAATAGTCTGCCTGGGGAGGTGGTGGAGTCACCACCCCTGGATGTGTTTAAAAAGAGACTGGATGTGGCACTCAGTGCCATGATCTAGTTGAGGTGTTAGGGCACGGGTTGGACTCGATGATCTTGAAGGTCTCTTCCAACCTTGTGATTCTGTGATTCTGTGATTCTGTGTGAATATATGAGGAAAACTAATTTTTGAATGCACTGAAGAAAATTGGTTTGAATCTTAAGACCTTTGAACCTTTAGTGTTTGCTAGGAGTCTTGAGAAACCCTTGGCAGTACTGCAAGCCATTCCAGAGAAACATCTGTCATTCATTATGTGCTGGATACCAGGCTCATCACCTGTACTGTGACATCTAGGGCTCTTGCATGTGACCTCAAATGGCACCTGACCCATCACCTTTACTAATACAAGCATGTTACTTCTCATGCTTCCTTACAATCACAACATGGCTGCAGTATCAAAATATTACTAATTGCAACTAATTTCTTCTTAGATTCTGTCTGTGCCCAACGTGCTTTTGTAGGACAAAAAGTGTCTCTGCTATTTCTTTCATGCACTATTTGGGCAGATAAGGCAGCCTTCAGAACTGTGTAGAAAGAGACTGAGAGGGGTGACAGCCACAATTAGAGCAGTATGTGGTGAGTCACAGAATGGCTGAGCTCTGGGAAACTGGACAGTGTCTACTTGTGGATACTGCCCAATGAAAAGCATGACACAGGGTTTCAGTTCTCCCCTTCAAGCACTGTACAGCCAGGATGAGGCCAGTTGTGACTCCCTGATACTGTGCCATTAGCACCCAGGGCAGGCAAAATAAGTCTTTTGCTTCTCCATCTTGGCATAATATCCCTTTGGATTCTGTTACTGAGTTGAAAACTGATGTGAGTTTCTTGATCTGTTGGCACTTCTCAGCAAAATTTCATCTTTAAGCTCAGTGCCCCACCACACAGCAGATGGAAAGAGAGTCTTATAATTCAGAAGTAGACATGAGCTTGCTTTCAGCAGTTTAAATGTAACATAAGATAACAGGCATGCAGAAGTAAAAGTCTAGTATAATCAGTGTAGCTCTGTCTCATCTCTTTGTATCATCAAGCCTTTTTCCTATCCTTGCTCTGGGACAGAAGAATAGCTGTTCCCACAGCTGTTTCTTCCATCCCTACACCCTTTATGAATCAAGGCAATACCAATGGCAGACCATGACCAAGGTCCCAAGGCATCATTTCCAGTATAAAGAAATGTTAAAAGTGATCTGACTTAAGAGAATCTGACATAGAAGCAAAACTATACTATTTCTTTTTTTTTTTTTTTTTGAGACAATGAATAATGTCTGATTAATTCAAACTCTGATAATGTTTGCACAGGGAAATATTCAGCAAGAAAAGTAACGTTGAAATGGGGTCCAGATAGTCTGAGTGGTTCACAGAGAAAGCAGTGAGAATGACCAAAGGGTTGAATCATTTTAGTAACACTCATGGCAGTGGTCCTCCACCACAGATCAGATTGTCACAGGGCAGCAAATCATGGATGATGTGGAACAGAACTCTTCAGAGCATTGTGAAATGAGCAGAGATTTCTTTCTGATGTGTGATATTTTACCCCCAAGCAACGAGATATGGGCTCCTTGTTCCCCATATGGGGTCTTCCTTTGCTTATCAACAGAGGTTTTAGGAACAAGATGAAGGAGAAAACCCTTCTCATATGAGTATGAGAACTCTAACAGCTATATTTTGCAGCAGCCAGACACTTTTCCAGGAGTTGTTAGAGAGCTATAATAACCTTTCAGTTATAACAACCTGGATAATAGTGGCCATGGTCTAAAAGGCCAGGGAACGATACCTCAATCATAGAAGTACCTATTGTTTGAAGAAAAGAATGGTGTTGGAGTGTTCCTTTCAAATCCCAGGCAGCATTTGAACACATCATTCATGCTCAAGCACTGTAACTAGTAGAGAAAGAAAAAGGACTGTGCCACAATTATAACCACATGCTCTGAGTCATGCAGTTGCCGAGTTCTGGGAAATTATAAGGCCTCCAGTTCTGGGCATTGACCAGACAAGATGACAGTGTCAAGAAAGCCCCCATTGATCACAGGGGCAGAACAAGAGAAAACAGCTGTAACAACTCAGAGAAAAAGGCTTGACAGCTCAATGAAGATCTCTACACTGTGCTCAGCAGCAGCCAAGAAAATAAGTAAAATATTGGGATTTAGAAGTAGCTAAGAATTGTAGAAGGCAGTAGAATGTCCCAGAATATAAGGTGTTGGGACAAACTTCCCTTGTAGGCATATCTGCTTTTTTCAGAGACCTGCATCTTTCTGTAAAGCTGAAACAAGGAGACAAGGAGAGGTGATAAAAGACTAGATGGGCCACTGATCTGATCCAGTAGTGCAATTTTTCTGTTTCTGACTGTTGGCTGGAATCATAAAGTTAGCCTGTGGCACAAACTTGTATTAAACCTTTATCTCAAGAGTCCTTGTTCAGTTTCTTTAACCATAAGACCATCCTTCATCTCCAATTTTCTGTTTCCATTTCTTCTGAAAATATCAAAGGAGCATAATTTCTCCTAATATTGTAGCATTCCAGTCCTGACCAAAACCAGGAAGTGAGCAGCAGGTGAATAAAAATTAAGCTGACATTTTCAAACTTCAAACAAAGATCTGTGTGAGGCAATGAATGGTTCTGTTAATTTAATCCAAATTGGTTCACTCAGCTCTGGTGATAATCTGATCCATACCACAGCAAGTTTGCAGTAAGAACAAAATAGTGAGTGAATTATGCTGAACCCAAAAAACACAGTCTGTTCATGACCATACACTCAGTAGTTCAGGGTGGGTGTAGGGGAAGTGGGAGGGAGGAATCGGGTGGTGAATAAAACTCAAAAGTAGTTGGCCTGGTGCTTAACAGCAGTTGAGGGTGAAAGAAAAAAAAAGAATAAAGAAAGAAAAGCAAACAAAAATGAGGCATGTATAAATGGAGGTATTGAACCTAAGTCAGGAAATATCCTAGTGCTGTGTAAGAAGCCACTGAAACCATATTTTGGAAACAATGTTGTTCCTTAGCCCTCTTGTATTAAAGGCATATTATACAAATGGATTTACTGTATTGAAGGCTAAGAAAGTGGCTATAAATAGGCTAGAAAGACAGGGGTTAAAAGTAGCATACATATTATTGAGAAAAGAGACTGGTCAAAGATATGCAGAACATCTGAAAGCAAAAATATGGACGCTCCAGTGGTGAATGGGCTATTCATACATCCATAAACAGAAAATACAACTTAGAGAATTGTGTGTTCCAGGGTCAAATTTTGAAATTCTTATTATATTTTTATTCTTTGTTTATTCGGTCATGCAGTGACTTTGTCAGTATTCATTTGAATACAGAGAACCACAGGTCAGATCAGGCATTTGAGATCTGTGAGCCAAGACGGGAGTTACTGTACACAGATATTTTCCCTTGCTCTATGAATATTAAGCTACATTCACCAATCCATTTCCCCTGGTTATGAGACACTGCAGTTGACTGCTTTATGCCAAAAATATCTCTGCTTGCTTCCCTTTACAGACCCAGCACGCAATGGGTCTGCATTTCACACACCACTCCCTGGTGATCTGCTCTCCTTTTGGTTCTCATCAGCTCTTGGAAACTGCTTACATTTGGTTCTTGCATGGGGTGTGGGTGGTGAACGGAAAAACCTTCTTTCAACCTTCCCTACCCACATCTGTGTAGGGCCTGTAAATTCAGTCTTTGGTAGCCTCTTTAAAGGATAACACAAAAAAGCCCTAAAGATGACTCCCACCAAGCACTGTCAAGTTGCTGAATCAGTAATAATATCATTTTAGCATAAATTTTTTTTCTCCAATCATTCATACCAGAAGAACGAAAATTATTGAAATAAAAGGTAATAATTCTGCTATTCATGTACTAGATGGTGCTTTGTAAAAAGCAAAATATCAGTGACATTTAGTCCATCTGTTTTGTAAGGAAACACCTTTTAACTCTTTACACTTACTGAAACATATTTTAATGTCTGTAAATTGATATGATAGCCACAGGAAGGGAACTGTAGTGTTGCTATTTTTAACACAAGAAGTTACTTCAAGCCTCTAGTCAAAACTATATTGATCCCTTTTCCTACGAACCAAATGCCTTATTCATCTGTTCCAAGTTTTTTTTTCTAACCATTTGTCATTTACATAACACTGAGTAACCAGTCTTGGGAATGTCCTAAACTACAGAAAGCCTCTATAATAATTTCTGACACAGGGGATTTCATGGAGAAATCCTTATATTCATCAGCTGCAGATTCATTACAATTTCTGTTTGACTAACCATTTCCTAGTGGAACACTGATATTTTATTTGGCTGCCAATAGCTTCTAGCACAGGAGAACAGTTGTATTTTTGAAACTGCCCATCGGAAAGAATTTCCTTGCTTATTTTTCCTCTGTGAGTGTGTGTGCATGCATGTGTGCAAATGTGTGCATGCATGTGTATCCGAGTATTTTAATTAAATATGTTGGGTGTAAGTTCTACTTGACACATCTTTGTACATTAAACAAGAAAAAAAAAGTCAGTGTATTATGACCTGGGATCATCTACAATATTAAACCATTTCATTTAGAATGCTTTTATTTTCTTCTGTCTCTTCATGTCTCACTTTCAGTCATATATGATTCTTGATTAATATATAGGCTGTTCCCATAGTTGCTGCCTATAGTCTATAGAAAGATTTCTCCAAATAGATTTTACTTTGTATTGAAAAAAATTCATGTAAGTTGCCCTGAATAACTTTTTCCACTGTCCTAAAATATGAGCTCCAGTAAAGCAAGAACAGGTTCTTCATCTAAAAGAGAAATAACATGTCACCTAGCACTTTGTTTCTCTGTCCCTTTGTGTTTCTAATTATCTTCTCATCCATAGTGTGTTTCTCAGCAGGAAGAAGAAAGGGAAAAAAAAATAAAAAATACTCCTGAAATGAGCCTTTCCAAAAATGAAAATAACATTTTATCATCCTGGGATTTTCAAGAATCATGAAAAGAAATAGTATTACAAAATGCATCTGAAGTTGGAGTTTTCTATCCTAATGGATTTCTCTGTGGAGTCAGTCAGGCTATCTTTGTTCTTTCAGCAAATCTGGCAATCTTCAGGTTTATCCTTATGTACGGGGTGGGAGAATAAGGATGTTGAAACTAGTCATTTACTTTGAAATTTTACTGGATTTTGTTTGCGTCTTTAATTTTCTCAGCAATTGTAACTTGCTCCATTCGGTTAATACATTTTTGGTCTCAACTCCCTTCTTTGCTCCCTGCTCTTTTCTTTCCATTCCTTCAAGGTTTTGTTGGTAAAATTACTTAGAAATGGGGCACATAGTTTTGAGAAAATCTTCTACCTCATTCAGACATATGTATTAGAGGGATTTTAGCTCTTTATACAGCTTATTAAACATTTAATGAGACACGATAGTGGAAGTTTTTACAGTTATTATGTGTGGCAGTACATATGTGGACCTACCTTCACCTTTTTTGTATTTTTGTGTCCTTTTCTTTTCCTTTTTTTTTTTTTTTTTTTGTATTTGTCTGCAAGTTGAATCTAGTTCTATTGTACTAATCTCTCACACAGGAGTAAAATTCACTCAGTGACTATCTTTTTACATCCACCTAAAACATTCAGCTTCTGCAGTTATCCATTTTGTTAAATACAAACACCAGAACAGTTTGGTCAGCAGCATATAGGGTGTACAAAAAGGGTATAACCACAGAAAAAGTAAATTCAATAGTTTTGATGAAAGCAAGTCTTTGACAGAGTTTAACCTGTTATGAGGAAATCTTTTTTTAAATTCAGTGTTTAAAAACTTTACAAGAGAAGGGAGAAAATGCTGCCAATATTTCTCAGAAACACTAGGAAAAGATGCCTGACAAAGTGTAGTACAAAAATGGATCAGACAGATCATCAAAGAGATGTGTGCCAGGACCTAACCACAAAATTCACCTTTTCCCTCTGTTAAGGAAACCAGATAAATTGATAAAAAACCCAAAATGCTGAAAGTGGAAGCCTGCTTCCTGGATACCTGAGGTAATTTTTTGAGAGTGCATGTTTGTGTGTACGTGGCTCCTCCTCTGGAGAGTCTCTTCTCCCATTCCGATTTAAAGAAAATATCATTTATTACCCAGACTGGAATATGTCCCTGCCATACTGTAATCCTAATCTCAGACTATCTGACAGAACATTTAGCTAGAAGAGTTTAATTTTGCAGTACCATTTTTCTCAGTGAGGGCTGCCTTCTATTCAAACATTATAAATGGACCTTCTTTTGAGTCCCTAGGAAATGCACTGTATCATTCACCTCCTGTCAGATTAGCTCTCTTTACGTGATATCTCCTGTGGAAAGTACAGAGGGGATTTCACCAGTTATAAACTCCCCTTATCTTCAGGTTCTTTGGGCAGACTTCAGATTTCCTCTGGATCTTCATCTTTAACTTTTTCAACTTGTTTTGCAGTTCAACTTTACTTTAGGTACTTTTTATTTATAGGTAGAGAAATTTAGCTAAGTAGGCCTACAATACTTCCTTTTCATTGTGAGTTACATTTCATATATCTCTTAAAATCCTTTTTGTCATCTGAAAATACATATATTGAAGTTCCTGGACAATTGAAACCAGATTATATCAGATTACACTCACTTTCCATGTTTTCTTTTAATAGATAGGCACCTGTCAGATATAAAAAGGGCAAATGACATCTCAGTGCTTCTTAAATGTGGTCTTAACCTTCATCAATGGTGCCTCACCTCACTATTTTCAGCTTGAATTTTTTATTTCCAAGTTTCCTGAGACATTTTACATTCCTACACACATCCTTCAGCTGCATAAAATTAATGGTGTGACAGAAGGAAGATTTAAAGAGGAAAGGAAAATTTTGTTTCTTGATTCCTCAAATCTGGATGTACTTAGAAAGCTTGTTATATCTCAATTTTTACATAAAAATGAAAGAAGGAGGAAGTCTGGGAAAAATAAATGTGTTGTTGAGCAATGTTTGACTCCTGTGAAAGAGTAGAAGTTCTCAGGGCTTAATGATACATAGAGATTGAAAGATGCATCTCTATATTCACTACAGTCTGGGAATTATTCTTTCTCGCTCCGGAACTTCTATCTCACCTCAACACATGCTTTGCTCTGAAAAACTTAGAGGTTATAGAGATGCATTTGTTTGCACCTAATCTTGGATGTCCAATGAACCAGACATTATTATAGGAACCTTTCCTGAAATGGAGTAACAGAAGAGAAAAGACAAACTGCCTAATACTACATAGTGCCTGTACATTACTTTCCAGCCACTAAGATTGTCTTGCTAATATTTTTCAAACATCCTCCCATATAGGTCCAAATCCATTATTTACATGCATGGTGAAGTGTAGGATGTAGCCCAAGGTACTTAAGTGTTAGGATCATGGCAATATAATGATAGTATTCCTAATAAAACCCCATATATATGATCACAGAAACACAGAATCATAGAAATGCTTAGGCTGAAAAGGACCTCTAGAATCTTTGAATCCCACTGTTAACCCAGCACAGCCAAGTCCACCCACTAAACCATGTCCCAGAGTGCCAAATTCACATTTCTTGAACGCTTTCCGGGGATGGTGATACAAACACTTCCCTTGATGCTCTGTTCCAAAGCCTGACAACTCTTTTTGTGAAGAAATTATTCCTAATATCCAATCTAAATCACATCTGGCATAGCATGAGTCCATTTCCTTTCATCTTGTTGCTTATCACTTAGGATAAGAAACCAACTCCCACCTGGCTATAACCTCCTTTCAGGCAATTGTAGAGAGCAATAAGGTCCTGTCTCAGACTTCTTTTCTCCAGGGTAAATAACCTCAGCTCCCTCAGCCTCTCCTCATAGGACCTGTGCTCCAGACCCTGCACCAGCTCTGTTGCCCATCTCTGTACATGCTGCAGTACCTCAGGGTGTTTGGGGAAGTGAAAAGCACAAAACCGAACACAGGATTTGAGGTGTGGCCCCACCACTGCCAAGTACAGAAGGACAATCATACCCTCATCCTGATTGTCACACTATTTCCAAAACAGGCCAGGATTCCAGTGGCTTTTGTCCTCCTGGGCTGGCTCATGTTCAGTGGCTGAAAACCAGCACTGTCAGGTCCTTTTCCAACAAGCATCTTTCCAGTCCCTCTGTCCCAAGCCTGTAGCACTGCCTGGGCTAGTTGTGACCCAGGTAAAGAGCCCAGTGCTTGGCCTTCTTGAACCTCATAGAGCTGGTCCTGGCCCATCAATCCTGCTTGTCCAGATCCCTCTGCAGAGTCTTTCTCTCATCCACTAAACATGTTGTCTTGTCATAGGAGGAGACCAGGCTGGTCCAGCAGGATCTGTGTTTCATAAAGCCATGTTTGTTCTGGCAGGGCCAGATCCCCTGGCTGTCCTGCATACACCATGTAATGGCACTCAAGGTGATCTTCCCCAGCAGTGAGGGCAGATGCACAGGTTCTCCTTTCAAACCTTCTTGAAGGTGGGCATCATATATGCCATCTTCCAGTAAACTGGAACCTCCCTACTTAGCCAGAACTGCTGGTAAATGATGGAAAGTGCCTCGGTGGCATTTCCACCTTCTCCCTCAGTACCCTTAGGTGGATCCTACCTGGCCCCATAGATTTGTGTGTGTGTAAGTGGTGTAACAGGTTACTGACCATTTCTCCTTGAATTATAGGGTCTTCACTCTGCTCCTTGTCCCTGTATTCAATCTGGTTTCTTGAGTTCAAACCAAAGTTCTCAGTTCAGCCAGGCTGGCCTGCCTCCCTGCTTTTGGCACATGGGGTCAATCTGCTCCTGCATCTTTAACACTTCCTTCTTGAAGTACATCCAGCCTTTCTAGACTCCTTTGCTCCTCAGGACTGCCTCCCAAGGGGCTCTCTCAACCAGTCTCCTAAAGAGGTCAAAGTCTGCCCCTGTGGAAGTCCAAAGTAGCAGTTCTGCTGGCCCCACTCCTTGCTTCTCAAAAATTAGAAAATTCTGTCATTTTGTGATCTCTGTGCCCAAGAGGCCCTCTGACCATCACATCACCCATAAATGTTCACAAACAGCCAATCCAATGGGAAGCTTTCCCTACTGATTCCCTCACCATCTCTATCATGTAGTTCTCTTCCACACACTTGAGGAACCTCCTGGTTTCCTGTTTCTTCTCTACTGTGTTGCATTTCCAGCAGATGGCTGGGAAGTTCAAGACCCTCATGAGAACAAGTGGTAGCAACTGTGAGACTTTTTCCACCTGCCTGTGGAATATTTTTTTATGAATCTTCATCCTACTTTTTCCTCTTGATATTATAAAATTATACTGCTTGAAGACATAAGGTGCTGTTCTAGCATCCTATATCTGATATTTCTTAGTATTTGCTGAGCACAGCTTAGCAGCAAGGACCACCACAGGTTGAAGTCTTTGTACCTGAGACCAGTAAGGCTCAGAGCAGCTGTGTGGGATCTGTCCTGTGTGTCAGGTCCCTTGGGAACTAGTCCACAAGCAGATAACAAACAGTCTGTGATAGGAATCCTTCAGCCACACTCTTCTGTGGTGTCCTGTCCTCCTCTCTGTCTTTCACTATCCAGACTGTGTTTTTTCTGTGGTGTAAGCAACAGTGTCATGAAAGTTACCTAGGCAGTCCTTCAGACTAATCAATGGTCTTCTGCAGACTACAGCAATCCTGAGATGAAAACCTCATGTATCTCTCAGAGATTGAAGATGATGTGTAAATATTTTAATTCTGGCCATAGAATACCTTCTTTTATCACCATCTCCCTTTGTCCCTTTCTCCTTTTTTTACTTCTTTTCTCTCCTTTCTGCATCTCACTCTTCTAAGATCTATTTAATTATACCCATAGAAAAGAAAATGCTGATATCAAAAGAGCAATTCCCTCTTTTGATTTCCAATTCATTTTCCCCTCTCATTCAAGAGAATAGAAATATACAAAGTAATTTTGTATATAAAATGATTCCCCATAATTTTAATCCTTTTAAAGTGCTTATGGAGATTATCACAGTTTGATTTATTTTGACAAGGGGTGGTAAAAATTGTAAGAACAATAGTCTACTAAAAATGTTTTAAGAGCCTGTTGCTGTGTTACAGGAATGAACATTTCAGGTGTTTCATGGGTTTGGGGGATGATTTCCTAATACAGCTAAGTGAATTAAAGTAACACAAGGAACAAGCATTCACAATAAGTAGAAATGGACACCATTTTGCTAATGCTTGAAGACTTTTTTTTCCAGTAGTTAAGACATCACATTTTTCTGTTCTGTGTCTTTTTTTATTGCATCTTCTTTTGCTTTTCACAGAACAGGCAGCTAGATGTCAGAGCTACAAGGGAAATCATAGGATTGCCTAAATTTCTCAGTCATAAGGTCTGCCTTACCAAGGATTTGAGTTTGACTGTAATATTGAATATCTACCAGGCAGAATCACAGAGAAAGGGGCAGAGCCCAGCCCCATGCTCTTATAGGTCTTAACTCACCTCCCTTTTACACAAGATTTGTTTTGTGTGATGGAGTTTTGGCTGAACTCTGTTTTGAATGGAGTGTAGTAGCTCAGTTCCTAAAGGATTAAATGCAGTGACTGAGAATGTAGTAACAGTGAAAAAGGACATTTTCAAAATCAGACTAAGCACTCAGCTGCTCAGTAACATCACAGTCCCAGAGAGAGAATGGGACTCACCATGTGACATACACAAGGCTTACTTAGCCAAGGTTTATTCAGCAGCAGCAGAGGACAGGGTGCTCCATAACCCTACCATGAAAGTGCAATCATTTGGGATGATCTGTGTCAGGATTGGGAGTGCCATCATGGAACAGACCACAATGGTAAATGTGTGTATGCACTCTTACAGCCTCCCCCAGGCCTCTATCACCCAGATGTTTTGTGATCCCAGTGTCTTACACTGGAAGAGAAGAAACATGAGAGTGAAAATACTAGTTTGCCAAGACCATTAATTACACCACACATACTAAAATCATCTTACCTAAGGTGTCAAGTCATCCCATTGCAAGAAAACATTAGAAAATATATATCAAGTTTTCACGACATTTCCCCTTGTTCTGTGTTTATGCTTTTAACTTTGGATTTATTAAATTATGCTCATTGAAGATACTTGTTATTTGTGATGGATAATATACGTTGTTCAGGATAAACCTGGGCTTTTAGAAAATGGTATTTCTGGAAAACTGAACCTCAAAAAATCCCAAAAAGCATGAAAAAGATACCACTGGAAGAGCTTAGCATTGTGAAGCATGTAACAAATAGAATTCTGAAAGTAATCAGCTGTTATCATAAGATCATTTTTTAACTAACAAATTTAAATTTAAAATTATTTCAAAGAAACAGTGATCTTTACAAATACATTAAAACAGCAGAAAAAAAAAATTAAAAGAGGAAGAGGGTGAATAACAGGGCAGGCAAATGACTGATCTTTCTGTGTGGTTTTCACTCGAGCACGAGAAGAATGATTACATCCCTACAGCAGCCTTCAAAGTGTTGGAGTCAGAGAGTGGAATAGGAAATGAACTGCAGTTCAGTGACCCTCTGTGGCCTGAACAGTGGGAGCTGGTAAGCACAGCATTTCCACTTTATTCACTTCTCTTTTTTTCAGCCACTGTCAGTAGAAGGCCTTCCCACACACATGCTTTTGCATCTTTATTGTAACCTGAAAAGAACTAAATGTAGCAGATGTACCTATGTATAGGCGGATATAACCTGTATGGGTAGATTTCTCAATGCTCTACATACACACAGGCTTATTACACATGTCTATGATACAGCAATGAATAACTACAGTTTTCCTGAAAAAGTCTGCTTTCCAATTTGAAATAGAATACATACTGAGCCATGAAAATTTCTTTGTGTTTCATTAGGAATAAAACCACAAGTTGGTCACCTAGGTCTGCTTGGAGAATAGATATAAAGTACCACTTTCAGCCTGGTCTGTAATTTTCTGCTTCCTTTGTTACAAAACATCAACAAAATGCCCTCAGTAAATTTCTCTCCAGGAAAGGAAAGCACCCTATATAAATAGAGCCACTGTATAGAGTCACTTAAGGGATGCTTGATCTTTTCATCTTAATCTATGCTTATGATATATGTGAGAAGCATAATCTAATGCTTAATAAAATCTCTAACGCACATCAGAGTTTTCCATAAAACTGCACCTCTGCTATGGCATGATAAATGTGCATGTAAATATACCCAGGAGGTAAACGTGCAAGATGTTGCAGTATATGTCCTTGTAGACAACTCAAGAGGCTACTTGCTGATCCAAGTGAGATTCTTTTTCACATTTTTGTTTTGTAACTGGACATCCCTTGATCTTCGGAAAGGAGTTGCAGATTTTTTTAATGTGTTTACTTTAAGAAAGAAGTAAATTATTAATCACATCCAGATTTACCAAACCTTTTTACTAAGGTTCAGAAGCAACTCAGTGAAAATTATCACTTAGTTGCTTAGGGAAATATAGGGTTGAGGGAACTGGTGGGAGGTTTTTATGTTTGTATTTGAGGTGTTTTTTGGTTGTTTTGTTTTTTTGTGTTTTTTTTTTTTTTTTCTCAGATTATGATAGCAAATTATCCTTTTGTTCACTATGACTAAAGGAATCACTGAAGATTGTCAAGAAAATAAAAATTAAAAGTCAAGTCCATAGTCTGATTTTTGTGTTTCTGTTTAAAAGAAATCCTTGTATTTCTGTTTTAAAAAGTCCAATTTTTCTTGGTATTTCTTTTCACTGCAGCTTCAGTTCTGTGTGATGCCATTTGGACTCTTGGAGTTGAGAAGAGGGTGAAGAGTAGTTTTTTCCATCACTGTAGAATGACAGAATCACAAAGTGGTTTTGATTTCAAAGGACCTTAAAGATCATCTAGTTCCAACCCCACTGTCATGGGCAGAGACAACTCCCACTAGAAGAGGTTGCTCAAAACCCCATCAAACCTGGCCTTGAGCACTTCCAGGGATGAGGCATCCACAGATCCTCTGGGCACCTGTTCCAGTGTCTTGATGCTCTCACAGCAAAGAATTTCTTCCTAATATCTGCTGTCTTTCAATTTAAAAATATTACCCCACTATATCAATATAGGCCCTGATAAAAAAAAAAAAAAAACCAAAAAAAACCGCTCCCTTTCCATCCATCTTAGAAGCCTCTTGTAAGTTCCTGAAGGCCACAATAACATCTTCCCAGACCCTGAACAACTCCACCTCTCTCAGCCTGTCTTTATAGGTAAGATGCTCCATCCTTCTGATCATTTTCATGGCCCTCCTCTGGATGCACTCCAACCAGGCCAATGTATTTCTTGTACTGGAGAATCCATTGAATGTAATAAAATTGAAAAGAGTGAGGGTGTCATTAAATAAAGAGCTATAAAGTATGCTTCCAGACAAATCTAAACCATCGTTAACTGTGTAGTATAAAAGGGTGCAGGGTTCTTAGTGCCTATTACACTGTCCTTAATGTCATTTTTCTTTATTATGAGTAAGGACTACAAGGCAATAAGATCTATTTAGGCACTTTCTTTACAGCAAAATTTATCCTCAAAAAGCTTCACAGAATCTCTTGATCATATTGTGAAATGTGAGAAAAGTACTCCAAGGCCAGTAAATCTCTTTGTTTTTTACAAAATCTTTCTGATGTGAAAAGAGATCATTTTTTTAGATACCTGTCAGAATTTTGTTAAAATCTTGCGTATTTTTACGGTATTCTGAACTTACACTTTTCTTTCTCCTATTCCATTTTTATCTGAAAAGACAAGATACATATTTGAAAAGAGATATGCAGAGAACATGAGTCTAGCAGTCTGTGTTTCTGGAAACTCTTTTTTTTTTAATTGAAGGTTTGTCTGTTTTCATATGGTTTTCACTAAAATTCTCTGTAGTTTTACAAAAGAGACCAAGTCTTCATTCCTCTTACATTAAAAATCCGCATTTTACAAAAGAAATGCCTAATATAGTACTCCTGAGAGCCCAACAAAGAAACTCCTAAATGAATAATTAAGAGGTGAATTAATGTTTTTATGATTCAAAATCTGGGAATATAAATGGAGGGATGTTGCGTCATCATGTGGGCTGCAAACAGAATAAAGGGTTATGTTAAACGAACACTGAAAATAGAAACTTTGCCTTTTCCTCTACAGTTCCTTGTTGAAGCCAACCGCTTGATAATTACTCTTGACTATTTCCAAATCCCATCACAAGAACTGTCTTTTCCTCAGCCAAGGAATTCTAATTCACTTCTGCTCTAATTAAAGAATCAGACCTTTCTCCTAGGACTAAGCCTTTCCTGGACTTGCTGTTAATATCAAAACTTGCCCACTTGCCCACTTCACCCTCAATATCTGGCCTCTATGAAAATTCTTATGTCCTACACAGCTTACTTATATTTATATGTAAGAAGAGTAATTCAATCCCTCCCTATGTGTTGTGATCAAGGCCCTAGATCATTCCTTGCACGACTCACACTGCATCTGAAATGATCTTCAAGGACTCCTGCTGGCTTCAAAGAAACAGATTTTGTTTAGCATTTTAGCAGAGCAGCTTTACTAAAGAACAGCTCTGCAGCTTTGGAGCATGGCACTCCTTAAAATAAGTGGAAAATGTAGAAACTGTGTCCTTCCTTCATAAATTTGATTCTGTCTGATCTCCTGATGTGTGTTCACACCAGCGGGCTCTGTCTGTTATCCTTGAGTATCCAAAGGCTCCAGCTGATAGGGTCTTCTTTATGCAGTTTTCTCCAATGGACATACCACCCATTGAAAACACCAGGCTGGTGTATCACTGAGCACACATTTTATGAAAAGGTGATGACCACATTATTGCACCTGATGTTCATGACAAGAAATAATTTCTTGCAGCTGATCAGCAGGGAATGTTTGTTAACCTAAAGGGAAGAAATAATAACATTTTACTCCCTTTTTATTTCCCAAAAGTAATTCTAAACAAGTGCTTCCAACTTGCACTGGTGGAGGGTGTTACAGTCTGCTCCATAGGCACTCCACTCCAGCAGTCTTCAGAGTTCTTTGACAATGGGACCAAAGGCTGTGAGCAGTATTCTCTGCCCTGTGTAGTGCAAAGCTTTGGTCCTCAGTAAGTGTAGCGTGTCAGGTGTACATGTGTCATGATATCAGGAGATAAATTTACTGGATTTTTACCTGATCTCTTACAACACAGGAACATCAGGGCTTTCTCTTTAATGCATCATCTATATTCTTTGCATCTAATAACTGCACTCATCCTCAGTATTTCTTTGCATAACCCAAACGTACTTTCTTTAATCCTGCTTATCTTTACAGTGTTGGAGGTGTCTTTCCCCAATTTCACCACTGCTTTGTTGTAAATTCTTTTCACCCTTTTTCCTAACCTAGTAAAGGATTTTGGGTCACTGCCTTATCAAGTACATCTTTCTTGCTTCCCAACAGGGCAGAGGGCTACATCAAACATCTCTGCTTTTGGCTGACTGGTGTCTGAATTTGGCCTACCGTGGCCTCCGCCAGCATGCCTGACCTGCAATTCAAACTCCCCTGCTTCAGGAGCATAGCATGTGTCCTTTACAGATTCCTCTGCTGAGCCCATCCTGTATGGATAGGCTGTCTCTGGATAGTCCTGCACTAGAGCTTTCTGGTGGTTTCAGTCCCCTTGACTTGAGAGGGCAAATGCTGTGTTTTACAGGCAGGGACACGCAGAGGGGGTTATGGCTGCTGTAGGTAGGTTGTTATGACCTATTCTCAGAGGAGGAATTCCCACAAGCAAGTGCATGACATGTTGCATGTGTGTGTGTCATGTAAAAGCAGCTGTGAAGCACTTTATGACACCTCCTTGAAAAGGGCTGCCTTATGTGTAAAACTGGCCATAAACAAATGACACCTGCAGTCCTGCACAGGGCCCGAAGCCTCTGCCTTACTCTGTGCCTGAAAGAATGTCACCCCTTGCAACAACAGCATCACACCCAATGCTGTATTACAATAACACAGTGAATTTCAGAGGCTTTATGCTGACACCCAGCCCTACCTGGTGGGGCTTTATTTCTCTGATGCACATTCTGCAGGTTCATATTCCTCAAGGCACTTCACTTGCTAAGGTCAGCCCTGTGTCTATCTTTGAAACAGTCTTAAAGTTTCTTTTTCCCTTCTCAAAGTCTCCTCCCCATGCTGAAATAGCATGTCACATTTGAAGCAACTGCTTCCAAGTGAAACTGCTGCTGTAGAACCCACAGGTTCCCCACACTCCAGGCTGGTAGTCAGCTTCACTCGGCCAGTGCAGGCCTGACTGGTGGTTGGCAAGCAGAGAGCAGACACAAAAGCAAGGCTGGCTAAAAATCATAGAATCGTAGAATACTGAGTTGGAAGGGATCATAAAGATCATCTAGACCCACCCCTCACCACTGTGATGAGAAACACCTCCCACTAGACCAGGTTGCTCAAGGCCTTATACAGCCTTGCCTCGAACGCTGCCAGAGTTGGGGCAACCTCCATGGGCAACCTGTTCAATGTCTCGCCACATTCACAGTAAAGACTTTCTTCCTAAAAAAGCCCTTCCCTCCTGCTCATTGCTTCAAGAAAGGACCAAAATTAGCTTGGATGGAGCATTCCCCACTGTTTCTACTGGCACAAGCAAAGAGTGTCTCCATGATACACTGCATAGCCAGCCCTGCCAGCTGCCCTAGGAGCAGCTGGAGACCCAAAGGAAAAGAAAAAATTCTGAGCTGGTGAATTACAAAATGGTCCTTAGGAGCACTAGGATGGCTTAATGTCTGATTGTGGGTTTGGTAGGATTTTTTTTATTTGCAAAATAACCTAATGATTTGTTTCTACTCATAAAGGTGTTGAAAGTACTGTCTGTTAAATAGCTGCTACCCACCCCTCAGTTAAGAGATAGGAGCTCAGAAGACATTAGCAAGCCCATATAAAAGCCAGTTACAGAGGAGATTTTGTGGGTAAAAGTGTGGGTACTAAGATAAAAGCTTTAAAATAGTCTAAGACATTTTTTCTTTTGTGTTTAAGGGGTTTTGGATTTTTTGTTTAATTGGTTTTTATGGTTTTGTTCCCTAGTAGTGGAATTTGCACCACTGTAAATACAATTTATTAACACAGGTTGCTCCTCAGTCTGAAATAAGCCCCTCCATTTCTGGCTGAAGAAAGCTGCTGTGCCTAACTGCTGCTGGAAGAAAATTAAGACAGGTTCTCAATCTAGTGCTCCCATTTTGCTCCTAAAGAAGCAATTTGAGTAAGCCTCTTTTCTATGGCACAGTGCCTCCCCTATAAGACAATGCCAGTGGGTGGATCAGTGTCCTGAAGAACGGTACAGAGCTGAAGACCTGTATTTGAGGGAAATAAAGTTTACAGTCTGCCAGAGGAAGAGAGATACACAGGCTGAACTCTTATACAAGCAAGGGAGCCTTTCCAGGGTAATGGGGCTAAGATGAAAAAAATAGTCAGAAATATTTCTATATATGACAAAGTGCATATTCTGCAAAAAGTGTGAACCAATATCCCCAACAGTCATGTGAGAGCAGAAGAAAAAAGCATGATTACTCTACAATTGTGTGTGTGTGTGTTTTCACAAACTTAAAAAAGTACATGCACATTTAGGAACATATATCTTCACGACCAGATTAAGATGCATGGCAGCTGAGCCCTGCAGAGCTCTAGTCCTAAGTAAAGGCAACCACTGAAAATGAGGAATGAGCAATAAAAATTGTTGACTGTGATATCTATTTCTTTTATGTGAGTTTATGCCAACAAATGGTCTGTCTAGTGGTTCAGGACAATTCTTGCACACTTTTCTCCAGGTTGTTACGTGATGAACTTATTTTAATTAATGGTTTTATCTGATAAGACCATTTTAGGTCTTCCCATGGTAGCCTAGTAAGGCAAAAAAAGAGAGTGATTTGCATGGAAGTATACATGTTAAAAGTGAGCTCAAGTAATTTAAGGACAATAAGCTGGAGCTAGTTGCCATCATCATAACTTGAATTAGCTGTTGGCTAGATGTCTCCTGTAATATTATGGGAAAGGGATAATGGAGAGCCTGAATAAGTGAAACAATATGAAAAATCAGGAACAATATGTAAATTCAAGGTAAAGGTGTGCTCATAAGGAATAGTTTTAAACAAAATAAATACTTGGTGTTTTAAATAAGTGAAAAGAAACCATTCTTTTCAAACATAGTTGCATATCTAAAATTGTTCTTCATTATTTTTTTCACCATTTAAATTAAGTTACATTATGTGCATGACACAATAATAAATGGGGATACCCAGCACAGGACTCTCTTGTAAGCTTTTGAAATATTGTCAAATAAACTCAAAAACTTTGATATCAGTGAGTTACCTATGCCACAACCAGACTTATTTGATACTTCCTTACAAGTGGAAAAGGTAATGTGGAACAGATAGTTGTACAGTTGTTCATCATGAACTATACCTGTTTAGGCCTGTTTTTCTTAGGAGACTTAGACAACACTTACTTACTGAGACTGGTAAAAGGGACCACCCATGAGGACACTTTATCAAATTACTGAAACAGGAAGAAAATATTATGGGAGAAACAGTTAAACAGAGGCAAACTTGAACAAACTTGAAAGTGTCTCTATTTTTGCACCTTTTAAATCATCAAAGACTATGAATTCTCTAAAGTAGCTGGAGCATAAAAGTCAGGAATCTGGAGAACTGTACCAAATGCAGTCTTCAGATACTGTACGAGGAAAGAAATAAATTTGTGCTAAACAGTATTAAGTAATCTTGTAAATAAGGAACTACCAATAACTTAGGATATATTGTATTTTACCACAATCCACTCATGCCCTATTACAATACTGAGCATTCTCAAAGGTCCCCCCTACATCAGAAAGAGGTTCCAGATCTAAAACTTTCCAACAGCCCATCTGTAATTCATCTGTAGTTCATATCTTCTAAATCCACCTTCTAGATTTTCCCTTCTGTCTTAAGGCTTCAGGCTGTGAGACTGCACTGTGGAGAGCGATGTGAGGAAAGCATCTGTCTCAGCTCTGTCTCTCGTGGGACACTTTCTGCTGAAAATGTGATGCTTTTTCTCTTACCCTGTGAGGCTATACTTGGCAGTCTGTGAGGGTCTCAGTCTTTCATATCTGGAGCACAGAGACACTAGTGTAAGGTGAGGAAAGCTAAGCCTTGTCACCAAAATGTGGAAAATTGGTTGCTAGTAGCATGGAAGTGTAATGTCAAGGCAGGACTGCCATCCTGGTTTATGTACTGTTTTTGTGGGATGCTGAACTGAAAAGTAAACCTTCCCTGACTTAAAACTGTGCTGAACTATAGAAAATAAAGCAGGAAAAGACTGTGTTTTCTTCCTGAACTTCCTTTATTTTTGCATTTCATTGAATTTAGTGGCAAAATCTCCACTGAGGATCCTGATCCTCAGTTCCAATGGTTCATGTCTATCTGAGCTGTGAATTTCTTGGAGCAGAAGAGATTAGATTAGTGTAGAGTCTGCTCCAGAGACTATGGCACAGCAACTTGTGCTGACTGGAACTTTCTCAAAGAAAGCGGTCAAAAAAATGTAACCACATTGTCCCTCTGAATGGACAAATTGGTAACAAGAGGGTCATGAAAGGATAGACTTGCTTTTTTCAAGCTCCTTTTCAGTTCACATTTTTTATCGATGTGTTGTGATTACTCTTCAGTACTTTTTGTCCTTTCTAGTCAGTGCTGCAGAGATTACATGGCAGCAAGTGTTTGGATAGTGCAGGAGCTTTCCTTATTTAGATTATTTCATCATATTCCGTAATAATAGTTTGAAACAGGAATTCCATTGGATATAAAAGCTCTTGCTATTTTGGTGTTGAATTCGTGGACTTGGTATCTAACTGTTCCTCTTTAATTTCCTTCCAAAAATTACCCACAAAAATGCTTTTCTTGGAAAATCAGGCAGACTGCTCAAATTTTCTAATGAATGTAGTTCATTACATGCTACTATCACAGGTATAGTGCAAGGGAAATTTTAATGATAACATTGTAAAATGTACTTTCTTGGCTTATGAACATGAATCACACAGAGACAATTGACAATTTACAAAAAAAAAAAAAAAAAAAACCCAAACCAAAAAAAACAACCTGTTAAAAACCTGATTGTCCGGTGTGCAATCTGCTTGAATATCCATCATATACGAAAGTAATCATTGTGCACAGCTTTTTCTTTATCTCTTGAAATCTTGACTTCCTCCTAGTAGGCAGGCAGGATGCTGTGGGGGTAGCAGTTTGGGGAGATTACAGCAGCAATTGTCTGTTTAGGCTGCACTCACCCTTTTTCTGAGTAAAGCTTGTGGAGCAAGAAATTGAGGACTGCATCCACTACAGCATTGATAATGTGATCATACAGAGAAATCCTTGGGTTTAGGCCAAGGTTTCCAAGTTTCCCAAATACCATTGCCAAGTCTCAACATTTCTCATGGATCACCATGAATCATCATAACCTGCTGCCCTTAACACTGAGGTACACCTCTCTAAAAAGACCTTACAGGTTTTTAAGCTATTTTCATGCTACAGATTTTAAAATAATTATTAGTTTTATTTCAATAGAAATTTCTCTGTTTCAAAGTTTGGAGCACATTTTACCCCAAAAGTTGATAAGTTTCTGAGAAGATTTATAGAGTACTTTTACAGTCACAAATAAGGGAAATAATTATAATTTATGATTCTTCATATATTACAAGATTTTATGCTGATAAAGACAGTGTTATGGTATCATGCAGAATGGAAGCATGCCCTCAAAATACACTAGGACATTTTGGACAGTAATTCCAAAGAGGTACATTTTTGCTTGATTCAGGGTTCTTCAGATTGATAATAAAGCCCCTTTACTATGTCAGTTCCTGCTGTATAATATTTCCTGATTCTCTTTTATGTCTGTGCAAACTTCATCACGTACACACCATCTTTTCAGCATAAAATCAGCCTAATTCATGACAGCATCTGCTTTCAGTGTACTGTCTACCTGCTTTTTTCTCTCCTAAAAGTGAATGGGCTCTCTACAGTTACTGTATCAGAACTTTCCTGTTGCAAACTAATAAAATCATACTTTTTGTGGCATTTTAGAAAATAGCTTTAACTCTTCCTGCATACAAGGAATATTTCTTCAACTATAAAGTAGAAAATAGCTCTTTGATAACTTGAAAATCTTGTTAGTTTCAAAATAACAAATTACATTGTGTCTGCAAACATTGATTTGCAAAAAAGAAACCACAGGTGAATAAATGATGAGTATGATCAAGACTTTGTTTGCTCCTTTTAATTGCTACCCTTTAAATTTCTGTTAAGTAATTACTGTTACTATCTGGTTTATACTACTGCATGGGACTAATTCAGTGATATTTTAATGATAGCACATTTTATTTCTACCATGTGAGGATTAAGCCAGTGTTCAGTTGCTGAATTCACTAGCTGTAGTTTTGCATTACCATTAAGTACTTAGTTAAAAATAGGGGAAGGTAATTATATTTAAAGTTAACTCATAGAAGGAAGTGAAATCCAGTGATTTAGTACTATTTGAAACACTTATAAAAATATATTGAAAGTTTTGCGTTCAAAGATTCATGGCTTACGTATTTTACAGGATTAAATCTCCATGTTAAAAAGAGAAGGAGAAATGGATGTCTATAATTATATACTATTCCATCAATACTTTCAATATGTATGGCATTTTCAAAATAAGATAAGGAAAGTAGTAACTAATAAAACACACTTCCTTTTTCATGCTGCCAGAATATTATCTAGAATTTTGTAGATAAAAATAACCAAATAAAACTAATTTTTGATATGTTTGACATTGAAAGAAGGGTGGAGGGGGAGGGGAAGAAACGTGTTGCTCTTTTCCAATTGTCAAAGCATGAAAAAGTAAGATTAAAAATAGTGAGCTCTATAATCAAGTTCCAAATAGAGATTTGATCCCTAAAATAGCCCCATCTCAAGAAGCAGTTATATAGTAAAACAATGCTTATTGAAATGTTAGTGGATTTTTTTCCCAAAGCTATTATTAAATTATCTTTCTAGGATTTTAAGAATGGTAATTATTAATTCATACACGTAGTTTTTTAGGATTGTTCTTTTAGTATAAAAGAGAAGGTCTTACCACATCTATTATGATGAAATCCAGTACTCACATTAAGAACATAAGCTCAGTAATATTAGCCATCAAGAAAATTAATACAAAAAGATGGTCTTGCCCCAGGAAGAGTTCCGTCTGTAAATTCACCACTAAGCATTTGTAGCACTGCAAAGCCTTTATTATGTTGCAATATTCCAATACTTCTTCATTTTCTTGAAAGATGCATATTTTTTTAGTTAGGTTTTCACACTGAGACTGTTCTTTATGGGCAAACCCTGCACACCCATGGGTTTTCAGTCTAATTCTACACTGAACAAGCAAGCACTCAGATGAAGCACAGCTGAAGTGAAGAAGGTTATAGACAAAAGTGTAATTCTGCTAAAGATCATTTGTTTTGTTCAGTATCCTGTATGGGAATCACAAGGAATTAAGAATTTCTGCCATTTATTCAGTGAACTGAAATGGCCAATGTTCAACAGGAACCAACAGCAGTAAGGTGAGATATATACCCTCTCATATATATATATATATATATATATATATATATATACCTCACTAAAATGCTAATTGTAGAACCATTATACAAATTAGAAATATACTTCTTTCATCATCTGTAAGCACAGCAGCAGTCACACAGCACTACCTAATGTTAAAGCATCTGAAAATCATGTGAAATAAAATTCTCCTTCTCATAAAGACAGAGTTCTTCAGTCTCAGCACTCAGCCCCAGATTCTCTTAGGGGTCATTCAGGACAGAGTTGAGAATATAGGGAGAGGAAGAGTGAGACTCTTCTTCACCAGTCCTGCAAACATTTTCAGGAACATGCCTTTCTCCAGGATTGCAGTTGGGCACTCTAGATAACCACTAAAATTAGTACTTTCCTTCAGGTGGTCAGTAGCATTACTGCAGTGCTGAACACCCAAGGCTTAAGCTTTATCATTCTGTATAATGACACAATCATTACATACAGACCCTGTATTTTTACTTTTTTTTAAATGAAAAAATACATTAATAAAATTTAATTAAAACACATCTTTTTAAAATTTGCTAATATACAGAGTTAAAGAGCCAAAAGTCATGAAGTATCAGGATTCCTGCTGCCCACAAAATATTAATTCTGCTTGTCATAGCCTAGATTTACAGTATAGATTTTCCTTTCAGCAATCAAAAGACAACTGCAGATGGAATACACTGTTCTGGGTTTTTTACTTGTAGGCACACAAAGAGTTTTATTTTAAACTCATTTATTATGTACCTGTGAAAATAACTTCTGTTTTGTCTGGTACTCCAAGCAAAATCTTTGCCTGTTATAAAGAGGGGTCAGAGCAGAAAAAAATATAGCGAGTTAGAGAAAGGATAGACAAATAAATTCCGACAAATAAAGTTTAAATACAAAGAGAGATAAATCAAGACTATCTTTCCAGCTTTCTCTTTCTTAGATTAAAATCAATTGGATCTGCTTGAGGAAAAACTAAGTTTTCATTGTGGTGTCATAGACAACAAGGATTTGTGGTTATCACAAATCCTTATTCAAAATGTTCTTCATGTTGTAAAGGAAACTTTATTCTACTATAACAACTAGAGTTGTTTTTAGCAGATTAGAGCAAGAAACAGCATGAAGGAATCTCCAGCATTTTTTCACTAGAGTACTGAGTCAGGGAAACTAACTTAGTCACTGCTGTACTTTTTTGAAGTATTAGTGGCTCAGCTGAAGGCAAATACCATTTCCCCTCGTTTGGAGAAGGAATTGGAATCTGAGTTTCTCAAGCTGCAAGTTGGGGCATTCCAGACACAAGCTAAAGGGTCTCCCAGTTGTGTCTTGCAGTTATTCCACCTTGTACAAGTTATAATGATCACTCCCTACTGTTCAAAAAGAGTCAGGCCCTTCTCCAGTGGCCAGAGTACAGATCCCACAATATCCCTAGGGTCAAGATCTTGCTGCAGTCATGACAGTATTGAAGAGTTTTGACAAAAAATGTCAGCTTCAGCGTGACCACCATAGTCAGTCTTTGGCCTGAGCTGTTACGTGAGACATGAAACAGAACTAAGAAAATGGATCCTGGGTCTTCAGTATTCTAAATGAGTGCTCTATAATCCAAAAAGCAGTTTTCTCTCACTGGGAATTCCATTATGGAAAGTGAAGAAATGGATCCAAGTGTTAATTTTTCTGGTCTAGTTTGGCTTGTTGTGGTTTTTTTAACAAGCTCCTTCTCATGATGACTATGTGTTTTGATGACTTGAACATTTATGATAAAAAAGTACTTAATGAAAAAGATTTTTGACCAGTTCTAATTAATACTCTGTTTTGTATTATACTGTTTAGTGAAATTTTGAAAGTATGGCCTTAGGGATAATTTTTAAATAGTTTCTGTTAATTGACAATGTTATTCAGACATCTTCCTTCCACCCCAACCCTGGTAATAGGCGTGAGCTATATTAATGCAGTAATTATTTAGATCACTTCTTTAAATTTCCCGCTTTTTACTTAAAATGTTTTGTAATGCTTTTATGTCTCTGAGTCTTTCTCAAGTAACAGGTTTTTCATGTATTATTTGGAAAGAGGCATTTCAGAATCCCTCTAGATTTATTCAGTTTGGAAAACATTCTATAGACATAATTTGCTGGAGGCAAGCTAGCACTGCAGATTAAAAGTTTACAAGAAGACAACAGACAAACCAGTATCACTTTAAATCAGACTGAAAGAGAAAATGTACATTTCTGCTAGGCCCCAAAGACCTTTTTTTGTGTCATCTCAAAAACTAAAGTATATTATTACATGCCCAGTAAACTATTGATCTTCACTCATTTACAGTGTACTTTATTACTATTCTTTCCTCAATGCTAGTACGGGGTCTCACAGATTTTTAAAAATTACTTTCATCTTCACTAGAATTAGCAAAGGATTCATATGTGATATCAAATGAAATCCAAAGAAAAAAAAAGTTTTCTAATTCTTTCTAGGTGTAAAGCATCTAAGGTCAGAAAATTATATGTTTCTCTGAAGTAAGAAACATACTGACACTGCTAATAAATAAAAAAAATAGCAAGTTAATAAATGAAGAGCTTTGAAATCTTCCTTCATGCCATGGTGATAGAATTCATTCATTCTTGCATATGAGTTTAGTACATCATGATTTAGTACATCATCATTTATTTCAGGGTACAGCAAAGCAGATTATTGCTTCTTATCTCCCCTGACTTGTAATTGTTATGCACTGTGATTTATATATAAATATATACACACAAATAGGTATATGTATACTTTTTTGGTGGTTTTTTTTCAAGTGGAATATCTTAATTCTTGCTTTCATGCTAAAATGAAATACTAGTTGTTGTTGCTGTTGTTCTGCAAAAATTTTCAGTCAAGTGCATGGTTTTATGAGGTACAATAAATTAGTAAGAATATCCAAATTGTAAAATGAAAATACGAAGCTAATGTTGTACTATCATCCCTAAATCATAATTTTGAATGTATACTATTCAATGAGGTCAAAATAAACCAGTATTTCCAGTGACAGTTGTGGGACTAGATATCTTACTTTTTAACTGCTAACTTGATACACCTAAAGATTGATAACCCCCTCTCAGGGTACTATGTCACAATCTGCTGTTGTGTCTGCACTGGTTTTGTCTGGGACAGAGGTGACTTTCTTCACAGCGGCTTGTATGAGGCGATGTGGACCATAGAATTTGTGACCACAGCAATGGTCCTGTGTTGTTGACACAGGGATGTCTTAGCTATTGTTGAGCAGCACTCACACAGACCCAAGGCTTTTTCTGTCTCTCAGCCTACCCCACCAGTGAATAGGCTGGGGGTGACAAGGAGATGGGAGGGGACACAGCCAGGACAGCTGACCCAACTGACCCAAAGGATATCCAACACCATATGGTGTCGTGCTCAGCATATAAAGCTGAGGGGAAAGGGAGGAAGAGGGGACTCTCAGAGTGAGGACACATGTCTTTTCAAGTCATTGTTACACAGGATGGAGCTCAGCTTTCCTGGAGGTGGCTGAACAACATTGGTGCCTGCCAATGGGAAGTGGTGGATGAATTCTTTAGTTTTGCCTTGTTTGCAGTATGTAGCTTTTGGTTTCCCTGTTACACTAGCTATATCTCAACTCACAAGTTTTCTCACTTTTACTCTTTGAATTCTCTCCTGTCCTAGTGTGGATGAGGTAGTCAGTGGCTCCTTGGGGTTGATCTGCCAACCAGAGTTACCCACAACAGGTTTCCTACCATGAGAGGAGTTCTTCAAATGTTTAAACTTCATTAGTTTTTAAAGGGTCGGTTGAAGATTACAAAAGTCATTCTCTGCTGACAGCATTTTCCTTGCAAAGGGCGAGTTCATGAAGTGACTTGAGCCAAAGCGTGGAATTTGAGACTTGAAATTAGACTTGTGATGTTTATCAAAAGCTAAAAATTTCTTCTTTGTATCATTCTTACTTCAATGCCTCTATTCTCTTGACCCTTCTTTCATTTCCTAAAAAAGCCACAAAAGTTAAATGAATCAATCAAAGCTTGGGATATGACCCACAGACTCTCATTTCTAACCAAGCCTCTTAACCCCACCAATATTTACTTCATATTTTGCTTCATATTCAATTGAATTTCTGAAAGGTACCTACTTAAATAAATTCCTAAATCTCTGCAAACAACCTTCCTTCTTTTCTTCACCTATTTCCGTTCCCCAGCCACACTGAGCCTGGGGATTTAATATACTCAGCCTAGTAGTATTATCCATTGTTATGAGGATGGTTGTGTTCACTAATAGGGCAAAAATGGGTTTCTCAGCTTGCCCTGAAAGTACAAAACACACAAGCCTCTGTTAAAATTTTCTGCATTAGTTGTGGGGAGTAGCTGGTCATCCACTCAGACCTGCCACCCTACTATTAATACTAAGAGAAATACTGACCAGGTAAAAAGCTATCAAGGAGTTCTTCCTCTAGTCAAGAAGGGAAAGGAATAGGAAAACAAATAATGGGAGCACAATATTAACAGTATATTTCTTTAACAGTACCTCACAATGCCAGATGGGAGAAGTGGCCCCATGTGGTCCCATTCCCTTCTCCCAAAGCCACAGAACAAAGACTTGTGCCATTCTCCCACATCCTTACTGTTGTTTTGGTAGTCTCTCCTGATTTCAAGACATGGAATTTTCCTCCTCCTTTAGCTCCTTGCTCTGACTCTGCATGGAACTTACCTCCCCACTGTGCAGCTGCTCTCATTTCAGGGGATGCTGCCACCAACAAGCACATTTGCCTTAATGTGATAAGATTGCAGGCAATTGTTTCATTGATGCTACACAGCTAATAGGAAGAAAAAGCACGAAAGCTCCTAAGATTTCCATTTCCATAAATCTTGCCTAAGGCTCCAGCTGGAGCTGTCCTAGAGGGGCCACGTACAGTATAGTACAGTATATTCCCTGACTGCTTCTTTAGCCAAATAAATTTTGTTGATGAGTCATGTGGGCACTGCAGAGCATTTCAGAGTCCCATCTGGCAGAATAAAGTCACTCGCCTTCAAAGCATAGTGCATCTCAAAAGGTTCAGCATTTGGATTTGGTTTGAATTCTTGGATCTTTATTTCAATTCCCCAAGACTGTACAACAGGCTTTCTTGCAGAATTTCCATCATTCCAGCTTATAGTTAAAGCCACATAATAGCACAAGAAAACTTGTTCTCCTGCTATTACTGTCAAAAGCAGAAATGTACGTCAGGAGGTGAGGAAAGAGGATGAACCTGAATATATCATAACTTTGAATAAGATTTGGTTCAGGATTTGTTCTAGGAATAAGTTGAGGATTCTACTGCATGACTTGGCTCTTGTTTAATTATTTGTATTAATTTGGGGGCTGACTAATTTAATTTAACAATGCCTTCATATGTCTTATATTTCTACTGAATTATCAAGTCAATTTCTGTTTAGGTACCAGCCTGGCAGCTGTGTCTTCTAGTGCAGGGATCTTTAATTTCAATGAACCTTTGTCTTTGCAATATGCTGCATATTGTCCATCACTTCTCATTTGCTTCAGTTCTTCTAAACTATTTCTATGAAGAATGTGAAATGCAATGATTTTTTCAAACATATAATCTTTGAAACGAATACATTTAGTATCTCAAGCTTCAGCTGAAATCTCACTATGCTAACTTTTTCTAGAAAGGTTTAAAGCAACTTACAAATACTGAAATATATTCCTTCTTCTATTGGAATGTATGTATTTTCTTATCTGCATGACTGGTTTAGCTAGGAAATTATTATATTTTGCTTCAGTTCTTGTCTGGAAAGAGCACCTCCAGAACACTTAGAAATCTGTGGATGAAATGTGCACCTCTGTTTTAAATTCATTCCATTGGCCCTGTGAATGCTGGATCTTTTTCAGGTTTTATCACTTAGAAGATTAGACTGAAGATAGATCATGGAATATCTGAAAATATCTTGCAGGCTGCCTTTCATTACTTCAAAGTCATCCTGACAGCTCATTTTTCCACAGCTGCTGATAGATTCTGTAAAACCTAATTTTCAGAGGTACCAGGTATTTTCTAGCTCTCACCAAGTGGAAATGTAGATGACTGGTGTCAGTTCCATAGTTCTCTCTACTTCCGCCCCACCCCCCCAGGGACAATATTAGTTCTAGCATACAAATGTAACAAAACACCTATTTGCTAAGAATGAGAACACGTTAAAATGTTGAGAGTATTCTTAGGGCTAGGTCATGTCCAGTGTGTCTGAGGGCATATTTACACAATTTCCACTTATAGAAAACTAGTTGTAGGCATAGTTTCTCTTCCAAAAGCAGAATGAACTGTTGCCTGCTAATGCACCAATCATCAAGAGGTGATGAAAAAGGAGGTATTTCCAAATACCTAATTTCCTATTAGGTACAGTTAAGACTTCCAAAATACTTTAACATGCCCTGTCCTAAAACAACCTCTGTGCATTTTGCTCTTCTTTCAGAAATGTGTAAGCAAAAGCAGTGTGAAGAAGCATATTAGAGGCAAGGTGGAATCATCTAACATTTAGAGTCTTCATCAAAAACGTAGTAATGGGAAAGTGTTTAAGCTGCTCACTTGCTAAGCAAAATTTTACTTAACCAGTTCCAGAATAATGCACTGTTCATAATGAGTAAAGATAGTGATAACATTGTCAACATGGTTATTTGTCTATATGGAAAAAGAATTGTTAGCATTGCATAATCATATCACAAACTGGTCAGTTCTCAATTTATCATGATAGAAGAAAAGAAAAATTAGAGGGAAAACTGCTATAAATACGATGTAGTCATCTTAAGAAGGTCTGTAAATTACTTGTTACCTTAATACTGTTTGGCGAGAGGCAGGCCAGTGAACACAGAAATACCAAGGAAATCTTGGGAAGTAAAAAAAAAAAAAAAAAAAAAAAAAAAAAAAAAAAAGAAAAAAATTTGGTTTTCCAAACACCATTTGTTATGATATTAAGTGGTTTCATGCTTTAGTTTCTTCACGTTATACTCTCACTTCTGAGTGCAAACTTTGCCGATGGCAAAGGGAAATACAAAGTGTTGACAGTTAACTATAGCTGGCCACCTGGCCATCCATTACACCCCAGATGTGAATTGTGAATTTTTATATTCTTTCTATTTGAGGAAAATGCTTCCTCTGATGTTCTTGAACAACACTTTTCAACTGGAGAAACCCACAGATTCTTATTTTGATGGACTCGTGATTGCAGTGTGGATCTATGGAAAAATGGTGGGGACAGAGAAGAATGAAGGATTGTGTGGTATATTTTTGCCATCTGTCTGCCTGTAAATTGTGGACCCATTACAGTAACTGTCTGGTCCATGGAGGTCCATTTAAACCTGCAAAATAATTATTTCATAGGTAGATTTTTTTAATACTGCTTAGTGAGTAGTTCAGCTGGGCTGACAAAAATCCCTCCTCAACATGAAATATCTAAAGAGCGTGCAAAAATGCGTATTTCTTATAAATCTGTTTGAAACAAAGTCAAAAATTTAATCTCTTTTCCTGTACTTCATACGAACACAGGCACGGCACCCATCTAACAAATATAATGCAAAAGTATAACTTTGCACTCTGGGTGTCTGAGATCAGAGACTTAAGCCTTGGGTCCCACATTCTGCTTTACCAGGGTCTGGGTCTTCCTTCATGTGCATGGTTGATGCTGCTGTATTTTGTGACCCTTCCTTAAGGGATCAATGTGCTCATCAGTTTTACACTGCGAGACCGGGCAATCAGTCCAACTACAGCATGCTCTTGGGCTCTTTAATTATTTATAGGAAATGAAACAGCTCCAACAGGATTGTCTATATAACCTGACGGTGATGGCAAAAACATGGAATGCAGTTTAGTTTCTTGGTCAGCTTGAGATACCATGGAAATATGAATCTTGATATTCCACATACTGTATGAACGATCTTGTTGCTAGGGCAAAGTTATTCTCTTCATAAAAGAAAATTTCTGACCACATCACAATTCCAGGAAAATGGATGAGAAGGAAGCTGTACTATCTGATTTATGGGGCTGAAATAAAGGAAGTGGCTACTACACCATAATGATGCTGCTTTAGTCTGCTCTCTCTCTCTCTCCGTTCAGAAATGTGTGAGCAAAAGCAGTGCCCCTATCAGCTTCTCAGGGCATAGGGAGGGATGTGACTTAGATGGCAATAGAGTGGAATAATAGACTGGTTTCCACTAGTTTTACTTAAGTCAGGTTGTCCATACATCTCTTTAAAATTCAAAGTTTTATTTAAAGCCATCTTTTTTATTACCCGTTTATTACTTGTAAGGTGTAACTCTTGCTTGTTACTAAGACTCATTTATATATTTTGACCTCAAAGTAGAAAAAAATTTACAAGTTCATTGGCACTGTCAGAGTGACAGAAAGTATCCATAAAGAAAGCGAGAATGTTGTGGGTCTTTCATTTCTAAAAATCCACAGTCACACGTCTCTTCGTCTGCTTCATGCCTCTTCATCTAGTTTTCTTCAGAAGCTCCACTTAGCAGCAGTGGCACCTACAGGATGGAAGGCAGTGGAGGCTGCTATATCTCAGGCAATCATTTCACATGATCAGAGAGATGCTCTACTGCATGCTGACAGTAGACTTGGCATTAATTCCTAGTCATTGCACAAAATTAAAATGCATTTTGTAATTTTGATGCAATATCTGGCACACCAATAGCTTGCTTCTGCCTTAACTCCACACTTAAGTTATGCATAGCGTTTGCTGGAAGGAAAGGCTCTGTTTGTAGGCAAAGCTGAAAATTTACCACAAGACACAATCATCATCCAACTGTCAAAAACAGTTTTTTTCTTGCTGGCAAAGAAGAATTTTTTCCCATTTTTTACCTTTCAGGCTTAACTATCAAGTATGGGTTTAAAAAAAAATAGTAAAAAGTGCACGGTGGGCTAACCTCATAAGATGTACATCTTGTCTGGCATGATTTTTTCAAGTCCTCGATTTTTAATCCTCACAATAAAGTAAAATTTTTCCTTGCTGATCACACTACTACTGAAGCATGAATTTTAGGGCTTGTAACATCAGACCATTTTTGTTGATCTTCATGAGTTTGCACTGGGGACTTCAAGGTCATTTGGTCACCAGGGTTAACTTTTCAGCAATGAAAACCAAGCAATGCTTTCAAAATAGGTGGGTATTTATTATGAGCATTTAATTTCCCCAAAACTGCAATACTTGTTAGAAAGTATTGAAAAAATAAGTTCTTGTTTCCTTTGACATGTCCTTTCCTTAAGCATTCTTCTTAACTTGCTGCCCCCGTGACCTCCTTAGTAGCAGATACAATTCATTTCTTATGCAGACTGACAAAAAAGATGCATGGTATATGGCACTGCATATCTTTACTTCATTATTTCCTCATAGCAAAGACTTGAAACTGTAATGTGTGAGAAAGAAAAGGTGCCAACATGACATTTACTACTGCTAATATGAATCTGATTAATTCTACAACAAGAAACATCATCTTAACTCTTTATCTTCTTGTGTGTGTTTTTTGTTTGAACCAAATTGATAAATCAGAATATTTTGACAAATAACATATACTTGCAGCTCTTGTTGAAGCAAACAATATCACAACCTAGTCATTTGCAGTAAGTTTATTATAAGGGAAGCAAGAGGCTGTCTTTTAACAATATTTACATCCATCTACTAAGCTGAAATCTGTTTTATATAGTACATTTACAATATATTTAGCCATAGTTACACTTTATTTTTAGGACAGCACAGTGAAAGTTAGAAATAGTTTCAGTGTGCTTCACCATGCCTTATTCCACAGTGTTGTGATTCACCACATTCAGAGAAAAAGACTTTCTCATAAGGAGGTGTTACTAAAGCCTGATTATTCTATTTGTGCTTTTTTTAGTAACACAGAATGCTTTCTTTCTGTTCAGAACTTGTGTGTCCAAGAACTGACTTCCTTATATCTCAGTGATGAAGGTTTTTCTTAGTTTATGCAATCAAAATTATTTAAATAATTAATTTTTATTTGTCTTGGTGTCTCAATCATGGCTTGCTTTGGTTTTGTACTTTAAAAGATTGATTTTCTCTTCCTATTTACTGAGAAAAATTTCATGTTGTAGTTTCTTCAAACTCATTTCTTACTACTTTCAGGTTTGGTTGAAATGTCAAATATGTAGAAACTGTGAAAAGTACCATAGAATGTGCCGATGTATATACTTCTAGGGAAGATGTTTTTCATCAAGGAGAAAAGGGTAAAAAAAAAAAATTGCTTTACAAGGAAGAAAAAAAAAGCCCCAAGCATTTGATTTATATACATATAATGTTTCCTTATGTATAACATATACATTTAAACATTTATGAAAATTATAAAGAAATAACCCAGAACATTCAAACACTATGATATTTTTAAATGTAGGGTGACAAACATTGGATTCCAATGTTTGATGACCTTGTGAGTAAAATATTTTTGTTGGATTCGTTTTGTTATTTTCCTTTATTGGATCACATTTTAAATGTCCATAGAACTATTGGAGAAAAATAAGCTGTCTGCTAACTCAACTGTCTGGCCATAAAATATTGAAAAGGGGGAAAAAAAAGAAAGTGAGAGAAAAAGAATTTATGAACCAACACTAGAGGAGGATAAACAACATTTTGCTAAAGTCCATAGGCTATTGGTGAGTAAGTGAGGTTAGGACCGGCTGTTGCTTTGTAATACCAAAGCAATACAAATAACTTTGAATGCAAGCAAATGACACGTAGGTCAGGATTTTAAATGTGAACACATGCTCCAGAGGAAACCATACAGGAATAAAAGTTGTTCCTGTTTTGTTAGTTTAGATTCTGAAAGAAGCTTTTGTGTGTAAAGATGTAACATGATCCCATGCCTGGAGCCATGCCCCATGGTACACAGACTGCTGTGTTTGTCCCGGGGTACCAAAGACAGAGAAAGTTGCAGCTTGTCTATCTCCAACCTGGCACTGGCTTTTGTGAAATTTGATTTACTTTTGCCAGAATGGTACCAAAAAGGACCTTTCTTATCATTCCTCCGGGGGATTTAGCAGGGAGAGTGTGAGCTCTGCTGAAGGTAAATCTTGATGATCATTGCTTTAAAAAAAAAAAAAAATTAAAGAGCAGTTCTGTTTCAGTATTATAAACTCTCCTCTTTGAATACCTTCCAGAAATCTGCTGGTTTAATTTCTTAGTCCCATCTGTTTCTCTCTCACTGGCTATATTTGTTAGTATTTCCTCAAGCAGCATGTTGTATTGCCCTTACTGTGCTGGAGGAAAAGGGCATAGATTGATCATTTTACAGGACAGGGAAACGTTTATTTTGGGCTGAAGTAGAGTGCATTTCCTCTCTTCCTGCCCAGAGTTATAAAAAAATTCACTGGTGGGGAAAAAAAAAAAAAAAAAGAAGGAAGGAAAAAAAAAAGAAGAAGAAAAAAAGCACAGGCTGTTTTGGTATACCAGGAAAAAAAAAAAAGAGGCAGCAATGTCAGGAGGGCCATTAGGCTGCTTATCTGTCTTTCTAGTTTGGCACGTGAAAGCTCCCAGCTCAGCATGCCATGTGTCAAATCTATCATTTGATATGTCAGGAACCATTATTCCCTCTTTTGTCACCAGTTTTGACCAAAGGATGAAAAATTGCTGTCTTACACAGACAAAATTATTGCTGAAAAAAAGGGCAACTATGGCACATAGGAGTAGGCCAAGGTGAAACCTGGGGAAACTCTCCTTAGATTAGGTCTGGGTTAAGAGAATATTGATCTGTGTGCTAAAAACTGTTGATCTCTCTCTGAGCAGAGGATGACAAATGGTAGCAAACAAAAAATTGAGTGTCTCCAAGGACATTTGAGCTGCTCTCTGTTTTCTGTGTGTATTTGTTTGGTTTGTAGGTTCTGCTCTAGGGATTTAAACTAAAATAAGCAAATATTAAACAGAATGGAAACAGCCATAAAATGATACAGTGAGAAACTACAGGAAGACTACAGTCACATAGAAATTACACTGAGTATTAAAACTGATAAATGGATTAATAGTAAGAAAAAACATCACTGCAGAAGTTAAACATATTGTAATTTTTAGGTGTTTTATTACAGCAAATGGGATGCCAACATCATATTGTTTTGTATTAATTTCTGGAACATTAATTTCAAGCATTTTCAGAAGCATAAATTTCATGATGCTCTGTATGGGTGATTCACAAACAAATTTTGTTAAGGGCAGTAAAAAGCAGAGGCTTCACAGCAGCTTGAGCATCTCTTGTTATCAGCGGCAAGTTCTTCTTTTCTTCATTGAGCACACCCAGAGATGAGATGAGTGGAGGAGAGAATTCATCTCCTACTCAAATCAGAGAAATAGCCACATTGGTTGACACATTGGTAAGCACACAAGCAAGACAAATACCATTTTCACCTAATGGAGAGAAGAGGTAGGTAGGCAGGTAGAGACCTCCAAGGAGAAGAGAATGCTTCACTGAGGAAGAAAATTGTGGCCAGGGCTTTGTTTTACTTCAAGTTTTATCTTTAGAGCTCTGAGCTTGAATGAAATTGAAAATAATGGTCATGAAAGGCCCTTTCAGCCCCAGGGGAGTTGAGACATACTATAAACTAGTGCCATACATAACCAAAAGTTTAACAGGAGTTTGTTTTCTCAACTTTGAGACCCAGAGCAACTGTGATTCTCTGAGTTTGTGTTGGCATGAACCTTGGGCCTCCCAAGGCCATCTTGTCTGAACAATGCTGGTGATTGAGTCCGTTCAGTGCACATTCCTCCCCCCATTCCCGCACACAGCTGCCAAGAGCCATGCATCTCCTGTGACCTTTCTGAACTTGGCAATGCTGGTTTACTACCCATACACTTGCCCATTTTCTGTTGCTTCCCACTGGAGGTCACTGCGGCAGAGGAGTTGTGGAGGACTAATCTGAGCTTCCCACTGCTACAGATACTTAGCAGCAGGTGGGGATACATGTGGCTGACTTGTATCATTTTGAACCCTTCAGTGAGCATAAACAGTCCAAAGACACATATGGTCTTTGAATGGATGTTGCAGAATGAAAAGAAAATGCCATGGAGATTTTCAGGGTCCTTACTCCAGCTGAAGTTGAATGGTTGTAGCAGAGCTCACATGAATGCTCAACTGAAGGGTTTAATCCAATGAAAAATGCCAGTTTATCAAAGCTGAGAATGAAATATTCCAGAGTTAGGACGATTTTGATATAGTTGCAGTTAATTCTGAGCTGAGTTCTTGGCAGATCACCAGTCTCCTTCCTTGGCACTGTGATCCTGAGCTGATGAGAAGACACAACAGATACCCAACTCCTAAACTCCCAAACTATCACCATCCAGCAGCTCCCCTGATGAACTGACACAGAGCAGAAGCTCCTCCCATGGACATAAACATTTTCTAAGAGGCCAGCTATATTGCCGATGAACATTGTGCAGTAAGCATGGCATCCCAGCACGGAAAAGTAATTTAGTCCCACAAATGTTTCACAACTAATCTTGACTAATTTGAGACTGAGCAGATAAGTTCCAGCACTTTTTGCACTTACCCAGAAAATTGAGATACATAAATACTTTAAGCAGGTCTTGCTAAAAGTTGGTAGAAATTCTTTTAATATCTTAAACATATTAATATTTTCAATGTAAAAAAGTTTCTCATTTGAAACTTATAATTTGGCTACATAATTCAGTTGTGAGAGTTTCACTCCACTCATTTTCATAAGAGTATTAAAACATGGTGAAAAAAAAAAATAGTTTTTTGTTTAAAACCAAACCAAGCCAAATTTAAGCACAAAACCAAATGTTTATTTCATTTCTGTTTGTCCGGACCAGAAGAAAAGTACTAGTTATTTGGTTTCTTACATGAAGAAAGAGGTGAAAATCAAGTTTGTGAGTTTGGGGGGTTTGGAGAGGAGGAGAGTTCCCATGAAGACTGTGACAGTGAGGTGCATTTTTCCCTTCTTTTTGTTTACAGTAAAGTTAAATCCAGGTAGATTAGGTGGGCAGAAAGCAACTCTAAGCACATTTCTACTGAAATATTTAGATTAAAATATAGATGTAGAATGTCCTTTTTTGGCAATGCCTTTAGGGATCTGTGAAGTGTGTTATTTAGCATTTTACTTCCCTGAGAGAGAAAAATACCAATTCACTACTCAACTTAGTCATATATTCTTGTGAATAGGCACCTGTGACTTGTTCCTAGCTCTCTGAAAGTTTTGGAAAGCTCTGATTTTGGTTGAACACTGACACAGAGATCTAGAACCTCTACCCTTTGAACTTAGAATTGGCTCAAAGGTTATTTGGCAGGCTTATAGTGAAGAACAAGAGACCTGAGCTGGTGAAACAGCTTATTACCCACAAAAGAAGCAGCCCTGTCTCCTGTCCTTGCCTGCTTTCTTCTCTGGTACCCCTTCTGGCTCTTGTCTGACCCCTCTGTGAGGCAGCTCAGCTTACTGCACTGGCAGAACCTCACTCACAATTTTGGTGGGTTCACTTTCTGCCTAATCAGTACTCTGAATTGATTTACCATGGACTCATGAGAGTGTCAGAGCCATTAGAAGAAACATGATAGGAAGGTACAGTTAGAGTTAAAACACGGTGGGAAGAAGAGAAGGGGAAGAGACAGAGAATTGACCATCTCAGAACATGTCTTGGAGGAGATGAGGGTGCTGTGGTTTGCTTATGTTGATGTTGCTCTGACACAGTTGCATCACCATTCACAAATGGGTATTTTTCTCCACAGCTGCAAAAGGTAGCTTAAGTCCTACATTTTTACATGGGGATTGACCCAATAAAACAGTCTCACATTTAAACATATTAGGGTTGAATTGAAGAGGAAAGAGACAAAGGATTTGCCCTGCCCCTTTCCTGGTTGTCTCCACAGTAGTATGATGCTGCTTGTCTTCATTCCCCAGCCTTACCCACCTGGACTAGCAAACACACCAAAGCAGGGAATCAGGAAAAAGGAGCTAAAACCTTCTGATGCCTTTTGTGTTTGTTTGGCCACTGTAAAGGCTACCTTTGAGCATGTTGATGATAATACCGTTCTCAGAATGATTGTCACAAGTGTATCCCAGAAAATCCCAGATATGGACCAGAAACAAATAAGTGAGGACTGTTGGCTATTGTTTTTGAGTGTAGTGATCTTTTTTTCTGCTTTCAAGTCCCTCATATTTCTCTGGTTTCAGTTTCTCTATAGGCTGATGGTGCAAAGCCCTGCAGAGCAGTCTCATTGCCAAGATCAAAACAGCTTTTTGGAATTGCACAAGGGCTTAATCCTTCACATACAGTCTTGTCACAGTCTTCCTCAATCCCTTAAAGGGACCAGGGAGGATCACTGTTGTTCCTTTCAAACCCCTAAAAGGGTGAAAACATGCCATCTTATTAAAGTAGCAGAAGCAATTTCCTTACCTTTGATGCTATTCCACCATCAATGGGTTTCTCTCAAATGGAACAATCCAGCTCTACAGGATATATAGCAGTGCTACATAAAGCATTGATGCCACATGCTGAAGGAATATGGACTGAACTGGTGTGTCTGTGTTAAGACAGTGTACAGCTTCATGCTTTCCAAAATGAGCTCCAGAGTGTCTCCAAATAAGACATTAATATACGGTACTAATTGAATTTTAAGGTCAAATTTTTAATGTTAGGAGCTCCTTAAATGTAGTTTGGAAATCACAGTTTTGCTATTTAGTGCAAAGAATACATGTGATTAGGTGATTTGATGATTTCTATTGTGTTTTAATGAATTAAAAAGGATACTTACCCATACATGTGTGAGCATGTGCGTGTATTCATTTTCCCCCCTACATTTCTATCATTAGTCACATTTTAAACCTATCATGTCTTTCTTACTGTCAGTAGCCTATGAGTTGCATGCGGGGTTTTTCTGTGGGATAAGTCAGCTCTAGATCACAAATCCCCAAATATTAAAATTTAGAAAATATATATTAAGCCATCACATCAGTTTTCCTGATAGCACAGGACCTTTCACTTCAGCTTCTTGGAGTGCTTCCATCAATATGGTATCTGGGTGTCTTCTAGCAATGCTTAAGTGACAGCTGTCATGTATGATTCATGATTTCTTCAGTATTCTTATGAAGAAAAATATTTTGTGTGCATTTAAAAGAAACAGCAAAATTGTAAGGAAAAAGATGTTAGCTATATAAAAGTAATATAACCTTCTCTAGGCAAGCAGCATATCAGAAATCTCACTGCAGCTATAATGCCAATTCTGATTGAGCATTGTGAATACAGCAGTTCAGTGGCAGTTTTCCATAGCTTTGAACATTGATAAATAAGATTTTAATGTTTTTTTCTCAATTTATGCATTCTTTTATCTGATTTCTGTTTATGTTCTTCAGTCTGCATTCTTCAAAGAATCACTGAGGTTGGGAATGATTTCTAATATGATCAAGTCCAGCCTTTGACCCAACATGACTACCTCTTCTGAGCCATAGCTCAAGTGTCATGTCCAGTTGTTTCTTGAGTACTTCCAGGGAAGGTGACTTCACCACCTCTCTGGGAAGATCATTCCAACACGTAAACACCCTTTTGGTGAAAAAAATCTTTCTGATGTCCAACTTGGACCTCTCCTGATGCAGCTTCAGGCTATGTCCTCTTGTCCTGCTGCTAGTTTCCAGGGAGAAGAGACCGAACCCCACCTTGCCACAATTGATAAGGACATCCCTGAACCTCCTTTTCTCCAGGGTAAACATCCCCAGATCTCTTTAACCACTCCTTATAAGAATTGTGCTCCAAACCCTTCACCAACTCCATTGCCTTTCTCTGGGCAGACACCAGTCCCTCAATGACTTTCTTGTAGTGAGGGGCCCAAAACTGAGCACAGGATTCAAGGTGTGGCCTGACCAGTGCCAAGTACAAGGGGACAATCACTGCCCTCATCCTGCTGGTCACACTATTTTTGATGTAGGCCAGAATGCTATTGTCCCTCTTGGCCACCTGAGCCCATGCTGACTCCTGTTCAGACAGGTGCCAACCACCATCCTCAGGCCCTTTTCCACTGGGGCACTTTTAATGCTTTCTATTACACAAAAATAAACATTTGCATAGAAGTATATATACTCTTCAGAAACTCTCACTTTCGTTGATTTGTACTCTCCTATATGTAATAGAAAGCCTAAAAAGTATTCCCAGCATGACATCCTGTCTCATTTAGCAACATGAAACACAGCCACAACTAACATATAATCTTTGACACTAGTTCATTGTTTTTAGACATTCCCTCAAGATCCTTTTATATATTGTCAGAATCTCCTTATTCTTAAGATAATTTAGATGTCCTAATTTCCACGACAGCCAAAAAATTGCTTTAAGCAATTATTTATGTGATAATTGTTATTATTCATTATAAAGCTATTTACCTCCTATTCAAACATTAACCAGATTAAGAAAAATGATACCATAAAAATGACTCTTGCAGCTCATGGCCCTTAAACTCCAAGGACACAAGCTATCTCTTCAGGAGTATATTCTTTCCTTTTGCTCTAGGCAAAAACTTATTTTAAAAATGCTGCACCTCAGTCAATTGTGTCATTTTTTCATCTGTTGTCATATTCTGTGGAGCTCTCCCTGTATGAAGAAGTCCACAAAATGGCTGATATACTACTTTTAGACCATACAAATGATTTCTCCTGTTATTGGTCTCCTTCAAATCTTATGCATGAGTATATTAAAGTGTTCCTACTCTGTTCAGCTTTAATCTTACTACAGTAGTGTGTGTTTATTGATATATGAAATGTAAATTGATACAATATATAACCAAATTATTATCAGCAACTATGTCTCTATAAAATTTTATTTAAAAACTTGTAATTAAAGCAAGGAATTTATTAGTATTAAAAATGTATGGGAATAAGTTGTTACATTTTTATTTGGGCCTGGATATTTGTGAGATACAAAAAGTAATGTAATGTGGCTTTGGAAATCCGTTGGTCTAATTTGGCACTACAATCATGCTGTGTATTTCTGTGCAGTACTTCAGAGAGCAGTTAAAGTTATTCTAATGTCTTTGTTGCATTTCTCTACCTAAATACTTTGAGATACCTCTTATGCTGAAGTTGAGCACTGAATTTCCTGGAGTTGTGACATTTGGCTTGGGGAAACCACAAGAGCTTTAGAACACTTGTAGTTACATTGCTGATGCGTCTTTGCCTGAAAATAGTATTTTGGACTGGATTCATCATCTTGAAGTTCTTGAGTTTCTAAGGGCTGGCTATCTAGTCCAAAGCTTCTTTTCCAGTCTGTGGAAAGAGAGAAGCAGAGACTGTGTTGTTCTGCATCTTTTTGACAAAATCTTCCTCCATATTGAAGACCAGACATGGTTTGCAGGTGGAGTTAGAGTACAAACTATATTTTAATGTAAAATATGGATTTTTTAAAAGCACTAGTTCTGCTTTTCTGTAAAAGCTTTCACAGGCTTATTCACTATGGATCTCTCTGTCAGCACTAGTGCTTTATTGCTTACAAGAATCTTGCAGCGTGAGGACTCCTGCCCAGATGTTTCTACCAGCCCAGGCACATTTGCTAGGCATGACTTTCTTCTGCTTTTGTAGAAGACTTTGGACTGTTATGTTTTTTATTCAAGAGATGTTTGTGTTCTCGCTGTGCAAGTCTTGATACTTTCAATGGCCTTGCTATTCTTTGCTAATTCTTGGTTTGATGCTCTTTTTACCTGATTTAGGTACCAGAATTAAGCACTTTAAGATGGCTAATTTAGCTAGGAATAAACTGTTATTGAAGATAGCTATTTTAGGATAGGATGATTGCCTTCTGGAAGTGCTTATCAGTACCCCTTAATTATAGAGGTAGTCTAGATGACTAGCGTAAAACAAACATTTAAGATTAAGGTGGTTAAAGGTAAGTGAAGTGAGTCCCACTCTTGTGCAGGAATGAATGAATTTAGATGATGAAAAAACAGAGCTCTTCCACTTAAGGCAGAGCATTTTCCCTCCTACATTCTGCATCTGACCAGGAAATGCAGCCTGTCACAGAGAGAGCTGCATCCCAGCAATAACCACTGCCACATACCTCATTTTGGTACAAGCATAAATATGATCATTTCTTAAACAGCAGAAGAAATTTCCACTTAAGAAAAATTCACTTACCTGTAAATTATTTTCACTTGTTTAGTGAAACCATAAATCCTTGGGATATCTGAAGTGAAATTTAAGGAAAGCTAAAACATTGCTGTGTTATTCTTCTGACACTATCTCACAGTTTACCCACAAATCAATCTTAGTTCCTTCTTTGTGCTCCAGACTGAATAGCATCACGATTCCATTCATGAAATTAGGAAGGTTACTCACCTCTTTCTATCAATTACTTTTTCAGCAGCTTGGGTAAAAAATGTGCCATGAAACAGAGAGGAAGTACATTATAACATCTTGTCTCATGTTTGCCAAGTGTCTTACAGTTAAAAGAGACCATTGGAGTGTAAAGTATAACAATATATAATAAAGCAGGGGGTTTTTTCCTGGCTTCAATCTGATTTCCTGTTTATAAGACATGCTAGACAGTGGCTTTCAGTGGCTGAGAAACTCAGTTTCTCAGTAACTGAGAAAAATTACAGTTTTCTCAGGCTGTAATATTATTTCAAAACTCTCATGGTTCATAGGGTATGCTTTTACTAATTCAGTTAGTCTGTAAAGCATGCCCCAAACAATGATTTCAGAAGGATAAAACCAGGTAACACTGTGAATCTTATTTGAATTAAAGTATAATAAAACCAATCTAAATCTATTCACTGTCTACATTTATATATTTTTGTTGCAAGAGAAAAAAATTTAGTCTTTAATGATAGCTTTTAGGAGAGGGATATTTCAAAAATTTAAGAGTGCTTGCACATAGACAGAAAGCTGTCCTTACATGTGTCACATTTTCTATCCAGAAATCCAATTATTGTAATATAGTTACATCACTGAGAAGTGGAAATCCTCATAAGAAATTATCCAGAAGACCTCTCCCTGGGCAAGAAATCTTGACAATATTATTTTGGCTTGTTTTGGGGGTTTATTTGTTTATTTTTATTATTTTAGATTTTATATGTTTGGTTTCTTTTTTCCCATTGTACCGCAGGACCATAGTTTAAAAAATACTTTCGTCTTTGCATTTTTCAGAATCCACTTATGATTTTGTGTGGTTCATGAAATGTAAGGTAATCTTGAGATGATTTACATGAAACATTAAAGGGGACTGATGTATGTATCATGTGTAATGTAATCATATGAAAGTAATAATATTAAGTACTGCAGTCATGAAGAGATACTGACCCTTTTCCTTCCTGAAAGTCAAACACAAGTATCACATACCTTCACCTAGAGTTACCTACAACATCCTCCAAGATTATCTTACAACACATAGAATCTTAACTTAGATAATTCCTTAGATAATTCCTAAACCCTCTTTGATCTCATCACAACAGCAGTAGCTGGAGAGTTGAGCCTGGGGCAAGAGCTGCACTGTGATCTGATCTGAGGACAAATATGTACTGGGTTTTACCCTGAAAGGTAGTGCAATACCTGAATTTATTTGCTGCTCTTCCCACTCACTCCCTATCATAGTTTGTGTGGATAGATAGAAAAGGTCTGCCCTTGCAAACAGAAGATATTCACTAGGAAATCTTTGTCCGATCAGATGCAGAGCACTTCCTTGGCTTCAAGACGTTACTGGATGGGAGTGGGGGTGTCACAAGGTGTGAACAGATGATCTCCTGGAGTTCATTAAATCCTAAGTCAAGTAACTTGTTCCTTAGGGAAATAAACTCAGTCCCTTGAAGGAACACTGAGACTCAGGGCAGGAGAAACTTCTACTGAAAAAAGAGGTGTTTTCAGCTTGCCTTTCAGTGTTCTGTTAGATGGTCTGGAAAGCTGGTGTTGGGTGACTGAAGGGCTGTTATACAAAGGCCACACTAGAACACTGAGCTTTACCAGCAGCATGGGCTCAGTCTTGTGTCTGGAAAGTTCTTTTTGAGAAGCAGTGGGGCTGTCTCTTGACCTTCAAAGCAAGACCCAGCTCAACAAAAAGACAAGGATACTTGTAAATAATCTCTATTATTTTGGCAGCTGCTTTCAGTACTTAATGTGTCTCCTAAAACTGAAAAATTACAATTGCACCTGATGTTCTATCCTTTTAGGTCATCTCTCACTCAGGATGTCAATGTGCCTTTCTTGGCTTAGATTGGCTTCAGTGTTCATTTCTTCATTGCAAAAGCTCATTTCATTTAAACTGCTATGAAGTGTCCATTCCTGCAATTGACTTCCTTGCATAATTCCCATTCAAAGCGATGTGAAGTCTGCAGGTGAATTAATGGCAGTGTAGATTTCTGGCTCTAGAAGATTAGAAACCAATAATTGCTAATAATAAGGGGTTCTACTCAGTTGTTCCTGAAATTATAAAGGGGAACTTTATGGGTGTGCTGTGTGCAAGTGTGTGTGTGCTTTTAAAGGAGTGACTGCTGTGAGAGCCATCCAACTGTGCAGCATTGCTACCTACCTACACACTACTTTTCACCCAGCAGATTTCCTACACTGCAAATTTTATAAATGGAATATAGATTAAGACAATGAAAGGCCAGTTGTATCCAAGATTCTGAAATGTCTAGTACTAGCAGAACTTGTAAGGACACTTCCCCCCACTACATTAAGGTCAAATACACTGTGTTGGTAAATTATTGCTTCTACATCTCTTTGCTGAAATTCAGTTTTTCACTAATTAAAATCCTCCTTGCCTCCCTAACTAAAGTATGAGGTGAGGCTGTAGAAAAATCATTGGTTTAAAACATGAAATGAAATCCTGTCCTGGCAAACTGACGATCTGGATGATGGTCAGTACTCATTAGGAAAGTCTTCTCAATCCCAGGGCTCCCTGACTGTTGATAGAGCCTTTCCCAGGAGTAAGGTTATAGCAAGAGGTAGGCTGCAAGTTCTACCTTCTTCTTTCAACCTGATGTTTATTAGTTCTGCTTCCTGACTTCTGCTAAAGGAGGCACTTTAAATAACCTGTTAAACACAAAACAAGCAGTCAGGGTTCTCTGTCCTGGTTTACCTTCAACTACCACAGGATTCATTAGTAAACTTTGCACAAGACCTGATGGCACACCTTGGGACCCACAGGTGGTTCAGACCTATCCAAAGCCTGTTTTTGTTCCAGGCTGTGCTTGACCAAACATAACACATCCTCACATTTGTTTCAGAGGCAGTGAATGAAAATCATCGACTGTATGGACACAGAATCATTCTTTCTCTGGCATACAGTCTACAGACTGGAGTGAAAAAAGGAGCAATGAAGCTAATATGCAATAGAAACTGGGAAATTACTGAGGCTGCCTGGGAAGGATAGGGGGAGTAGAATTTTCACTTTTCTTCCTGCTTTGTACTGAAGACAATCTCAATCTTCAGAAAAATCAGTTCAGAAGTTCGGGGGGAAAAAAAACAAAAAGAGAAAAACATTCTATGTTGATTTTAATGCTCTTTTTCTTTACTCTTTTAATTTTTTAACTCTCCTCCACAATCTACAGAGGTATATTAAGCTCTCTGAAATAATTCAGATGCAGATAGCTATCTCTAAGTCCCATAATATGTGAAGCCTCTGAGGAGCTTTACTTAAAGTTCTTGCAGAAGAAAGGTTTATTTTTACTATGACTGCGTGTTTTTTCATTATCACCTTTTTACTTAGATGGCATTGATTGAACAGGACAGATTCCTTGCTAAGGAAGACTAATGCCCATAGTATCTTTATCCTTTAAAATTTTTACACGTTTAATTACACAGAAGCATTAATCCAATCAGATAGATACCATTTCTTCTTAAGACAACTTATATGCATTTTCTGTTTAAAATATTTGAAGCCAGTTATAGGCCGTTTTTTTTTCACTTAACCTTCTGATCCTTGTGTATAAGAGTAGAGAGTTTTCTTGTAAAGCTTATTTGAACTTACTTTTCATTCATTAGATACATTATTCAAGTAATGTAAAAGACTACCTGAACAGAACTATCTTCCTTGAGATGGAAGTGATGAAATGCAGATGCTTACAGTGTGTTCTATATAAAAAATGAGACCAGACAATAGGCCTGAATGTTATGCAAAGAACACTGCACTACATTTTTAAAACACTCATATCAGAACCTTACCTCAAAACATATGCAAGCTCAAGCAAAGAAGGTCTGCGACATTCCTACAGATTTTATTGTACTTTAGATTCATTTCTGGAAGAATGGCATCTCTCTGCTGGTGATCCAATCTTCCTTCCTTTGAGATCAATGTAAACGCTCCCATTGACATCAAGGTAAATGCCCCTATTGACTTTGCTAAGAGCAGCATCTGACTTGCTGTTCCTTTCTCATTGCAGATAGGAGTGTTACAGAGGGGTGTTCATGCAGTGACAGAGCTACTTGCTGATGCATAAAAGGGATCAACTGAGCTCAGTATTTTTTGGACACATTCAATAGTTTTTCAAGTCTCTTTCCATAGACAGACAAACTTCAATGCATAACAGACAGTTTACCAGATTACTGTGAGAAAATAATTTGTTTAGACAAGAGTGGCTTCAAGGACAGACTTTCTCATATAGAGAAAGCATTCTGCATTTTCAGAAACTGTTCTTTCTCAAGACTTGCTCATAGCTATTTTCTACTTCAACATGCCAAGATGTTTCTTCACCTCAGGACCTGATCCAATAACCATGGAAGACCTGAGATTAGGCTCCATACATCTTGTTTTGGGTGAGGAAGAGCCATTGTCTGTGTGGGCATGAACCCTGTGAACTTTTTCATGCAATCATTTAAAGCATGGATTAAGGTGATTGGAGTGCACCAAGTTTCCACACAGGTTTTCTGAGAGTAGGAGGACTGTGATAGAAGAGAGATACACTGGTCATTGTTCATAGCAGCCATTTATAAATGTGACACAAGGACCAGAGCCAACAGTAAGAACACAGTGTATGATGTTGATCTGCTTCCCTACGTTCCTGGGGACCATGGTGATCATATAAAGTATTCAGTATACCCTTCAAGAGACGCTTAGTCTCATTAAAGATCAGCCACAGGTTTTAGTGGTACTCTCTTAAAAGCAGTTTTCCCTCATCAACTTGTCTTTTATTCCATTTGGCATGTATAGCGTTTATCACCCACATTTTAAAAGTAATTAATATCATTATTTTTAACCAAGACTTCAATTTACTGTACATAGTTCCATATGTCAAAATAGTTTTATCAGAGCATGAATATTAGCAGACACCATGCAGGATGGCTCCGGAAGAGTGTTCACTAATCATCTACTTTAGAAAAGTGGGATAAAATTGTTTAATATAGTTTGATAAGACCTGCAAAAACCTGCTGTTTGTCTCCATAAAATGTGTTATTTTTTGCAAACTGTGTTTGCTGCTGTGGCTGGCAATCTCTGAAAAGTCATCTGCATTTTGACTATTTTAACCCTAGTAGAGGAAATTAGAGAGATTAAGGATTGCAAAAATACTATGGAGTACTTTTGCTATTTTCTCAACCAGGCTTCTAATGATGAAATTTGGACAGAGTATGACATTGTGGTGGCTTATTTCTGATTATCATTAGTTTTGAATTCAAATTTTTGGCCCTAAAAAGTATTGAGATATCCATTATTAACCTAAATCTGTGGAAGTGTGGATGCCTCTGAAAATGAGAAAAGCTGAAAGAAGGCTACAAAGGAAGTAGAAGCAGAGGACCTCTTGATATTTATTTCCAACACTGAATATAGCCAGAAAACCTGGATTAGCTCAATTTCTTGTACTTCTTTCCTTAAGTATACTTTACTTAGAAAGATAGACTACAAGCAACATCTTGCTTTGACCTCAGACGGCCTTCTTGCACTCCTGTAAGACAACCAAGATCATGTCTGCTGTTATTTTAAATTCAGAAACTTGTAATTTTCGCACATTTGTTTGATTCTGTTTCTCCTTAAAACCTGTGAGAATGCCTTGCCCTGGCTCTGTGGACACAGGACCTTTCTTACTCCAGACACTGAATGGAGACCCAGAAGGGTTTCTGTAGCTTTCCTGGTCCGTTGTAGTGTGGATTAGTGTACTTGGCTATCCCAACCAGTGTTGGGGCTTGACCCAGATCAGCAAAAAAAAAGAGCTTCAGTTAAATTTAAGTATCTACAATTGAGATACTACCCCAAGCTTTCTGTTAAGGACAGGACTTGAGGGACTGGCCCTGAAGTTGTCACAGGAGGTTTAGGTTGGGTATTAGAAAAATGTTTCTCAACCAGAGGGTGGCTGGACACTGGAACTGGCTCCCCAGGGAAGTGGTCGCAGCACCAAGCCTGACAGAGCTCAAGAAGCATTTGGAAGACGCTCTCAGGCACAGGCTGTGACCCTTAGGAATGGTCCTGTGAGGGCCCGGGAGTTGGGCTCGATCTTAGCGGGCCCCTTGCAACTCAGCTTATTCTGTGATTCTGTGATGTTCTGTGGTTCTGTGATTCTGTGTGACAGGGATAGTCACTTTTAAGACGATTCTTTTGACCGCTTTTAATTTTCTAAAACGGGCTGAGATGGCTATTTCAAGCTTCTACATTCTTACTAAATTTGGTCAGACAAATTACAGAAAATCACCTCCAGAGCAGAAGAGGCATCTGTAAAAAATGGGCACACCTTGCTAGCTTTAATGCACCTTTTCCACACAGTCAGAAGTGGTCTGGGGATCACACCAGTTGCTTACTGGTAGCCCACTGATTTGAGGTGTGGGGCAAGTAGAGCTATATGGTGGAAAGCCCTGTAGGTGAGTGAACTGTAATTTATCAGACACTATACTTCAGCAAATAGAAAAAAGGAATAATCAAAATTATTGTAGACAATTTCAAAAAGCAGTAATCCAATGGATAAAAAAGCAGGAAAGTGGTTTTATGCTAAGTTTGGGGATGTATGCAGAGAAGCCACCAGACTGAGACCAAACTACGGGTCTGGTGGGACAATGCAGCACTGCAGCATCTGTTACTGTAGCCAGATAAAGATTGAAAAATAAAATGGTTAGCAATAGAGAAATGTTATATTCCTGGGCGTAGAAATAGTAGAAGGAAAATATGACAAATATTGTTGAACCAATCTTTTTTTGGTGAAGACAGCAGTTGCCACACACACGTACTGCATGCATTTGGCAACAGATAAGCCAGATTCATCTAGCAGCTGCCAAATATCACTCCAACTGGAGCTACAAAAAGTACTGAGAGATTAGCTTCAGGCATTGCTGCACATGTGAGGTAAGTTGTGTATGAAAACCCAGAGAGGCAATTATTTACCTTTCTTACACAGCATTTTCCCCTTTTTCAGACTTGCATTACTTTGTTTTCAACTGAAGAAAGAAAGGAAGCACCTTCCATGAGGCATGCTTTTTGCTCTCTGTGCTGTCACATTCCCATGTGTGAAGACATATTATCTATCTATTAGTCCCAGCTGTAACACCTGCTGCCACCCAGACAGTATCAAGGGGACTAACAGCATTAAATTGCTCCCTCTTAGTTTCTGTGGTTCTGAGGTATATTCATATGTCTAATTATTGAGCTACAAGCACAAAGCTTTCCACTGCAGAAAGATGCTTTTTCCATGAAAATATTAGGAACTAAGCTAAGAGTATGTAGCATTAAGGCTAGATATGAGACCATGACCATATCTTCCTTTGTCTTCTGTAAATCTTTTTTTTTGCTACAAAGACATAATTTGATATCAGTGCTCATTGTGTGAGTGGTTTTTTTTTCTTCCTTTTTTTTCACTTCTCAGTTTTAAAAAGCATAATAATGAAGCACTTAAAAGGGTCAAAGAACAGAGGAGTGATATAACAGGTAGATATATCACAGGTGGAACAGCGTTACTGCAGGAAAACTCAGAAATGCCAAGGCAAAAGCAGTAGGATGCATCAAAATAAATAAACTCAGCTGATATCCCAGCAAGGGGCAAAGATAGCTGCTTACACTAACGCTGAATTTAGCACATCCCTACCAAAGTAAGGTGGGGAATGGTGTGGCTGCAAACTTCAGGAGCTCATCATTTTGGGACAGAGAACTATTGCATTGCTGAGCTAAAAGAACTCTGAGCTGCTATAACACCAGGAGCCCAGACAGACAGGCTTACAGCCTATCTGTCAGTGCTGAGTTCTGTACATGTAGAGACATTTGTGGTCATTCCAGAAGTACTTGGAGTGATTCAGTCACCGAGTGAAATATCCAGGTGTCAAATAAAAACTGTCAAATCACAAGCACGCAAGTGGGATCCCAGTCAGGTGGAGACCCCTGTAACCAAGTCATAAGGCTGCTGAAAGAGTCTGTGAAGTCAATAACAAGGGTAAATTAGCAGTCTCAGATCCTATTCTAGTTAAAAGCGGCCAGTTCTAGCCTTATTAGATATGCGATGTCACAACAGCCAATGTGATGACACAGAATGCAAATCAGGGTAAAAAAATCTTTAAAAGTCCAATCCTTATTTCTGTTTTCTGATTCCTATATGCTGCTTATTGTAGCACTTAACATGTAAAAGCTCATCATTTTTGTATCCTTAATTTTTTTTAATAGCATATACAATAGCAATGACATTGCTAGCCATAATATTTATTACATTTCAGATCATGGCAGTCTTATTTGGCTCTTGTCAGCATTATATCCTAGAAATTCAAACCTCCTGATTGCCTTGAGGACATCTTTTTACCTTCATCCTTACAACTGAGTGCTGCATTTTTACAGTGCTTGAGATTTCTCAGGCTTTTTAAGTGGAGTTTCCTCTGTGCTTTGCATTTTATTTTTTCCGTCTCTTCTTTTGAGTATGGTAATGGTCAGATGGAGGATAATGAAGATTTGGCTAGAACATGATGTTGCTCAGAAAAAGATCATTAATGGAATGTGCTGGAGAAATTACAGACAACTAAGCAGTTTCTCACATAAGGTCACCCATCAACATGCAGAGTTTATTCATGAAATTTTGAAATTCATTTTAATTTTGTTCAACTTCTTTTAATGTCACCCCAGATGAGATCCATGTGATCAACACATCCTCCTTTCTTCCACTCCTCTTATTCATCATCATGACAATAGCAATAACATTTTCTCTTTCTTGCTGGATTAGAGGGAAAATATCTTGATTCACATTTGTGTGGGTGAAGGGAAAGACAAGTCAGAGATGTGTTTTGCACAGGGCCATGGCTTCTGAAGTAGATCTGCAGATTCTAATAGCTTTTGTCACCAGGATATGAAACCTGGAGTTTTGATGTGGATTCTCTAAAGATTCTGAGTATTCCACTTCATATTTCCTCCTTCTCTCCCGCAGTTTCACAGTCTCAAGAGTGATAAGATCATAGCCATGTAGACGAAGGTGATCCTACAGGTAGAGGCACAGAGATTTCATATCACATTGAGAGGTTTAAATATCAAGATGGAGACCTTGAAGTGGATAAATGTGGCAATTTGCTTCATTAAGCAGATATTCTGTCATATTTTCCCTCGTGTGGAGCTTTTTCAGGCCATGTGGCTTAATTTCTAGGTCTGAGTTGCAGTAATGCAGTCTGGAGGTCACTAATGCAGGGATAACTGTATGGTGTGATTACTGTGCCAATTGCCACATAGCTGTGACTCCAAGAGAAAGGAGGTAGCAACGTGGCTGTTTGGACACAGGGTAGCATCAAGGAATCAAAAGAGATCTGAGAGCTATAGGCTCTTTTCCCCTAATATTTACGTACCACCTTGAAGAAATAGTTGATTTAAAGACAAATAGTTGTGTTAAAGTTCTTTATTTACTGTATTTATATGGAACACCTACAGTTATTATGATACAATATTAAAAAGTATTTGTCCTTATTTTTTGTTATTATTTTAATTTTTGTACATTTCTTAATATTTTGTGTGCAATTTATTTTTACTTTTCTATTTTAGCAAGTACATGTTCTCATTTTTATTATGTATGCCTTACATGCAAACCCATTTGGGGATGAAAATTTTCTCTCCTTGTTTTCCTGTAAGAAAATGTGTTGTCTGAAACCATAAACTTTACTGAGAAGTTTCAGTCAGTTATATTATTAATATATTTTAAATATCCTTATGGCCATTGCAATGATTGGATGGCATTTCAAAGTGAACAACATCCTTTCTCATTTTGTTTTCAAGAAGTTAAACACATTAAGATTTGTAAAACCTGTTCTGGAGATTTACGGGAGTAAGACACCAAATGACTAAAGGAGACAATAATCTTTCTTATGATCTAATATCCTGTAGCTGTTTATTTCTGACAGGTGCAGAGAAGAGAGGAATTTATTATTTAATTGTAAGAATGTAGTGAGGGTTAGCATAACTTGTGGAGTCCATTCAATGCAGCTGGGAGTCTTGATCAGGATGTTTTGACTCATTACTTTGGGCCTTCATCAGCTGATGAAACTAATTTTTTTTTCATCAGCTGATTAAGATTCAAGATAATGAATCGAAACATGCCAGAAGTAATTCCCTCCAGGACTGAAGAGAGGATGTTAAGTTGCTTGCATATATATTTAGAAGAAACCACAAAAAGCATAGCCTCCCCAGTTTCATTTTAACTGGTGAAAAAAGTGAGAGCTCTACATGCACCTAAGAAATTTAAAAAACCCAGTCCCAGTCTAGAGGACAGAGAAGACTATCGTATTTCAAGCAGAATAGGAAAGGAAACAAGACAGGTAAAGAAACAGTAGCAAAATGCAGACGAGGGAAGAATTATTGCATGTGGATCAACAAAGAAGTTAGGAAAATATAAATTCCAAGAATTTTGGGCTTATTACAGAAGCAACAAATACTTTTCAGAATGCTTTTGATCTTTTCTTTCTCTGCCTTGCAATAAATGTATGTAACCTAAAATCATAGAAGTTTTTTACAACTTTTTTTACTTCTTTTGAATGTTTATTGTGTTGCTAAGCATTGACTTTGACAAAGGAAATCTTTCCATTCAGTTTGAAAACCTTTGCTGTCAATATACTATATGCTGTCAATATACAAATTCTACTATATGTTTTCTTTTGGGAAACATTTCAAAGATTTACTTCCTATGTTTTTTAACACACAATTTGAATGGGGAGCTTTTGTTTGTTTGTTTTCTGACAGAGTTGTGGTTTTAAGCTGAACAGCAGGCAGGAAGGGAGATAGGAAGGGACAAGCAGGACTTGTACTGGGATTGTAGTCTGGCCAACAGTTCACTGCTCAGTTACAGTTAATGGGGTGAAAAGCTGTGATAAGGCATGTGATCAGAATAGTTAATGTACTGTTCCCTCAGACAGCGGAATTCAGGGCTTCCTAAATGTGGTTTGTTATTACAGAAGTTGAAAAAAGAGTAGTCTCAGAATAGGAGCCAAGTTTTTTTAACATATCCACAGAAATGTCAGCATTATTTTAACAAGTGATTCATAATATCTGTAATACAAAATCTTGTATTTTGTATGTTGTATTTTATATAGAAACTGGCAAATTATAGTATAGCACAAACTGAAAGTTAATGATTTGTACTGCATATCATGGCTGTGATCCCAGTGTCTTTAAACCACAAGGACTGGAAGCATGCAGCAATTTTAAATGCAAGCCTCTGTTACCAGAAAAGCGGCTGAACTCTTACATGTATGATTAAGGATCACTTCTCCCTGCAGAACGCAGCTCATCTTCATGTTTCTAAAATAATCTTCTTGCTGGAACACTTTGTTACGATTGCATACAAGGTTTTGGAAAAAGGCAAAGTGCTGCAGAGCTTAAAACATTTATTTTTTACTTGTCTCCCCACGGATATATCTTTCCTGTAACAATTTCTAAACTATCAGCTTCTCCAGGCACTGTCAGTAGGCATATTAGAAAGCAGGAACTACTACTATTGTGCAATTGAAGCAGAGCAATTGTCAAACAATCTATAAAGACTAATAAACATCTTTAAAGAGGGTCTTAATTGCTGCATGATTTACTACATGGAGAATACCTTCTCTTTTGTGTTTGGAAGTATTTTGCTGCAGGAGAAACCTTTTTAGCCAGGCTTTTATAGGCCAGACTTTGCTTTGGTAGCATGCATTTACTAGCTGTATAATTGGTGGCACAGTTCTTCTATCATAAACATTGTTATCAGTTAATTAAACTTGAAATGGAGCTTTGTTCCACAACATGTTTTGTCAGATTGTTTTCCTTATTTATTTATCATCATAAAATTTTATTTTATGACTGGCAGCTTCTCAGCCCTCCAATAATAATATAAATCAAAACAAGATTTTAGTCTTCATGCAATTTCCTTTCGGTCTCAAAATATGAAACCAGATGTTTTGGGCATGCTAAAGATGCTTTTCATCTTTTTTTAGATTCTTTCAATGCAGTCAAAGTAAATGCATTTTTAAAACCAACTTATGAAAGTTAAATTTCCTTTGTTCGCCTGGGTGTAGTCTGGTTTGCATTGATGCAGCAGCAATGAGAGACCTTCTAGATAACACACAGAATTCCATTGAAGAATTACACATGTGTGTCTCAAACCTCAGACAGCGCAGGAACTGTATTAATAGCAGATCAGTAGATTTATATTATAGTTTAAAACATTATAAACTCATTTTCTTTTTCCTTTCTTCTGGTTTTTTTTTTTTTTTTTTTTTTAAGGGCTTAGCAAACTTTTAAAGGAAGGTTGGACTACAGGACATCTGTGTGTGCATCCTGCAGTCTGTATACAGTAAGTGCTAACCTACAGTATTTGTTCACATACCTAGCAGGTTTTTTTTCTAAGTTGAAACAGATTTTTTTATGATGCCCTAACGAATTGTCATCAGTATTTCCTTTAAGCAGTGAATCCTTTTTCAGTAGACATTAGATCTGGGCCTAAGGCTATTACTAAAGGACCTAAACATTCCCAGGTGGGCTCCTCTTCAATAATAACAGAAGCCTTGAAGGGATTTAGTGATACTGAAAAGAATAAGTAATAAACAGGAACTGGAGCAAAGTGGGACAGTTGTTATGAACATTTGCATGCCAGTCGTCAGAACTCTCCATCCTATCAGAATAATTGTGGCTTCTTACGCCTGAAAGCAAACAGAAAGGCTTTGGCAGGCTTGTGCACAGTGGTGTGTACTGGGGTGGTTTGGGGTTTTCTGTCTGCCTTACAAGCAGGGACTGCAGAAGGATTTCTCTGCATCAGCCTCCACCTCTCAACTCAGTGCAAGAAGGGAGCAGACATTTCCCATTAACTCTGCTCTGGTCTCAGGCATTAGGCAAATTATAAGTTTTATAGTGAGACAATGTTCTCGACCCCACAAAATTGTAAGTGGATCTGAGTGCTGCACAAATTGCAGAAGAGATGCACATTTGCCTGATTGTGGCGTCTGTTAATTCTCTGAGCCTGGTTTATTGAGAAAAAATAAGTTAAGAAGTAGATATGTTACTGGAAAGGAGTAGAAAAATGGAGCCTGAAATTTGAAATTAAGATAAATGTTATCACTCCAGCTGGTCACTTTATTTACTTGTTTAGATTTTCTGTTTTCATTTTTGGTGAACTTTTACTCATTTCTCTTGCTTTTTGAAATCAAATGTGTACCTGAAAAAGATATATGAAATTTACTGCAAATGAAATTTAGGGCAGAAATTTGCCACATAAATGAGGTGTTTTTACTGTTGTGAAAGAGTATCTGACTCCTTACTTCAGTCTTATTCCTAGCTGTACTTTTGAATGGTAAAGGTAAGGAGGACCTGGGTCTACAGTAAAAGAGGATCAGTTTCCAAATAAGACCTAACCAGGAGATAAAAAACAATGCACAGGTGTTGGAGGTGGAGAAAATTTGGTCAGAAGGGAGATTGTCTGGAAGAAATATTTTTCTTTGAGTGGGAAGAAATGGGAAGGGGGAAGGGAAAGAATAGATAATAATCATATTTTTAAGTGTTCTATTCTTCAAGATGGGAGATGAAAGGTCTCAGTGACTAAAGCAAAAGCACGGAAATGTAGCTTGCTGGGAGTGAATTAATTAACAGGAATAAAATAAAGTGGAAGAGAAGGTAAATGTGGATGGACAGGTAGTTTTCCAAAAGCTTTGATTTTCAGCACTTTTATATAAAAAATGACATGCAAATAAAACACTGGTTAGTGACTCTCACTTCTTTTGTGCAAATCTATGCTGCCATCATCTTCTCCCCTCTAAGAATCATATGGCCACTGAGTTGTTATTTATTTGAAAAAGTGCTTGCACTGGGCAGAGGCATAACTAGGAGAGTTTAAGTAAAATATCTTTATGAATGCAAGCTTGGGTGATTTCATAGCAAGAATACTGTACAAGCAGTAGGTACTTACTGGCTTCTGGCATTTCTTTTCAATGAAGGAATATGTCCATACAAATGGCTGGAAATAAGGAAAACACTTCATTACCTTGGTCTGTATAAAGCTTCTGCTATTTAAGGATAAACTGCAGGACAGGGCCAGTTAATCTACCCTTAGAACAGCCAGAAATACTTCCTTATTTACTTTGCTGTTTCCCTCAATAAAATAACTGCCTTAGGTATCATGATACTGTAAATGATGAGTAGGCAGCTTCACTGGCCATTAAACTTCAAATCTTTTATGCATCTTTCCTCATTCCACTTCTTTGTTGTCCCATACAGGTTCCACTATTGCAAAGAAGCCACAGACATGCAGACAGATTGCAGATATGATAAATTCCTCTTTACCCATGTTAATATGGAAGGATATTTAGATATATAGGATATCTTCTATGTGCTCTACTTAAAACCTTTTTCAAAACTATTAAATAAGAAGCAAAGAATGTTGCTTCCATCTTTTTGCATGGGTTTCCTTGCAACTTTCTGCATACATCACCAAGCTGTATGGCTTTCCTTGTAGGAGTGGTTACCTCCTGATTCATTTTGTGAGGTGGTTTCTACCACCCCTTATCCTGTCCCCCTGAATTCACGGCAACACCCCATGCAACACTGCTTTATTTAAGCCAGTAAACGGCTTAAATAAAGTAAACCATATTCTGACTATGTTTTGGTATGCAGACTAATCCAGTGAAACTTTCTTTTTGGTCATTGGTGTAAAGAAATAAGATGTGTATGGGTTAGAGCCATTGAATGCCTGCAAAACCTCAGAAAGTGTATACTTAGTTTATGAAATGTTCCCCTAAAGTCTTGCTGAATACACACTGAGATTTGACATTAACCGCCTTCATTTATCATAATAAACACACAAATTTTCCTCTTGAAGTATCAAATCTTATTTTTTAATAAGAAACAACTATGTTTATCACAGCTTTCTGAATTCACTGCTCAGATATCAGACTAGATTCATAATGTTTTGATATTGTCCAGAAGATGTATGTTTTCTTTCTCTAGTCCTTTTCTTTTCCGCTTTGCAAGAGTCAAATGAGACTTAACAAATACCTCCTGTCATGTGGTGGTAGGTCAGATACCTGTGTTATATAAATCTTTGTGCTGAGAGTTTATGACATTTTAAACTTAGAGCTTCATTCAACTTGACGGTTTTGGCAGCAGCCAATTATAACATTAAACAGTTCACAGAACTTAACCTAAGATCTAAAATTATATAATTTTTGTAATGACTGATTTGCACCTCTCCCAGTTCATTTAGAGCAATTCAGTTCAAATGTCTTACCCTTCCCTTTTTAATAATTCCCTTTTAATTTGAAACTCCCATGTCTCTCTTTATTTTTCTATTGTATCTGTTTATTAAAAATTACCAATTAAAAAAAAAATAAAAACCACCAGACTTTCAGGAGCTATATGATTGGCCATGTACATGCTAGTGGAACAAAAAGAATGGAAAATTGTTGCTGTTGCTCAGGAGGCCAAAGAATGAAAAGCATTTTTGACTTTATTATATTATTTAACACTATGATAAGACAGTTATTGCAATTGTGCATTCTCAGCATGATAACAGTGAAATTTCAGAAGATAAAAGATGGAGTTTGATGCTACATAGAGCTCCAGTGAAAACCTGAACACTGGATGATGCCTAGGATTTTCCTCAAGGTACAATGTTCTTGTTTTCCTCTGCCCTTCTGGAGACTTGGTGGCTCTAAAAGGCTGTGATAGACAAGAAGCCAAGATAAACAAAGCAGAGGTTTGCAAGTCACTCAGAGTTGATCATTCCCTGAAGTTCCCCTGGCAAAAGTAAATTGGAGAGGAAGCTCTGGGTGGGAACACAAATAAAAGAAACTGATTTTCTGAAATCACAGAAACACTAAAAGAGAAAATAAAGGATTTGTTTACAATTTTGAGGTAAAACAGGTTGTAAAGACAAAGCCAAAGAGGAAATGGGGACAGGACAAGACATACAGCTCCTTGAAATTTGGAGCAGCAGCAAAAGATGAAGAGGGAAAAATATATACACTACAAATTAGAAAATGCAGCAGCCAGAAAAGACTTCTGTGTATCACTACAGATTTACCTGACCCTCTCTTCTGAAACTTAAAATCACTTTCTGAACAGTGCCGTCAGATTCTGCCATAACAGACAGAGCTAATTCCAGTAACCAAATTTTAAAACCAGCTTTATCCTGAACAGTTCATATGGCAATGTATAGCCTTGCTATAAAATAAGTTGCATGGGAAAGAAGACAGAGGTAGCTTGTTAGCAAGGATACAAGGAGTTGTAATGCTTTGCATTCGGAAGTATCAGCTTGATAGCACTTGTTTGTCAAATATGCTTGGATAGGATTTGAGACCTAGTTTGAACACCTGCAGCACACGGTTTGACAGATCTTGATTAAAATACATTGCATCTTGTTTAAAATAATGCAGTGTCTCAAGTACCCGGGAGTCTTACTGAGGAGGGAGAACCCCCCCCCACCCTTGTTAAATATTTACCACTTGAATCCTGAACATCTGCAATTAGCTAAGAATGGTAATGTCAGTGGACACTTCCCAAGGTTAGCTGCCTCAGTATTTGTACAGATCTAATCTGAAGTCTTTTCTTGAGAAGAGGAACACATCCAAACTCAACAAATTGTCATTGACAAATGACCATAACAGTCTAAGGATAAAAGAAGGGCAAGTATTCAATAAAGAAAGAGAACATGAACATGAGCATTAACAGAATAAACCCGACCTATTTAGTGTGTTTAACCCTCCATAATTTTTCAAACTCGTATAATTTATTATCAAGTAAAACTCAAGACTTTTTTGATAGTTCTTACAATTTAGACAACAAAAAGCCACAATTTAACTGCATGAAGGTTTTGTAGTTATTTGTGGGTTAAGTTGGAGTTTATTGCCTCTGAAAGGGTGAGGAAGGCTTTGTACACCATTAGAATCTCATGCTTTATGGATGACATGCTGCTCTGTGTTAAATGGCTCGATCAGTGAGTCACATCAGTTTTGCCAACCCTACACTTTATTGTGGAAGGGACAATGCCTAACTGCCCTAGCCTTATGGGTCCTATTGCATTGAACAGATAGCCAGGACACATGAATATGAGGGGGAAAAGCCTGGGGTTTTCATCACTGCCTGATAGCAAGAGGCTCAGAGTAGGTACAAGGGGCACCTTACGAGAAGCTGATCTCTGGAGGACACACCTGCTCATCTGGGAGGAAGGGGCTGCCAAACAGCCATGGACATGAGGTGTTAAACACAGAGCAAAGTGACAATGATGCCAGTCCCCACAAAAACAAACCTGGAAGCCTAAAAATGAGATTAAGTTTTTCAATGACTTCTAGCCAGAGCCCTTCATTGCAGCAGAAAACTAGATGAAGAAATCTATTTGATTGAAATTAGCTGACATAACTGTGCAGCTCATCCTCTGAGGTCAGTCTCTGAACTACCATGTTTATTTTTCAGCAGAAGAAAATTAGAGTGCTGTTTTTTGAAGCCTGGTAAACTAGATATAGGCAAACAAGACAAATGAGAAGTCTAGGTGGTGTATGGGGTGTAGGTGTACTTTGGATAGTCCTAGAGTACAAACTTCCTGCCTACTATAAGGAGCATGCACAGAGAGTCTTCTTCTGTTTGGAGGCAAACTAATGGAGGCTGTTGCCTGCTTCTGTAATTTATAGAATTGTTCAAAATGCTCATAATGGAACAGTTTTGTGATTTTGACAATTGTTCAATATTCAATATAGACATTTTCTTTTCCTTAATGCTAATCTTCTGTTTTTCTTTTTTTTTTAAAAAAATTTAAGCATAGTTATAAAATTTTAATATATTTACGCTATTGAGGTAACCTGTTTAAATCTGCCCTCTAGAATGAAATTGAACAGAAAAAAAAAGAAAAAAAACAGAACAAAAATAAGTAAAACAAAAAGAAAAGTATAAAAAAAGGAACAATTTGTTCACTTCATTTTTTGTGAAAAACATTTTTTTGCCCGACTCCTTAGAGAGTGCACTGGACACTAGTCAAAGAGATGCTCATACATGTTTTCATGTTATTAAATGCATATAAATTTATCAAACAAGATTCATATAAATCATCTGTTTTGATCAAATTTTCAACCATTTCATTAACAATATTTTCCTATACCATGTATGAAAAGCCTGTATCTCAGAATATCACGCAGAATTTTTTTATTTGCAATAACTGTTTTTAATATAAATCTCCAAATTTTTAAATGTTGAAAGGGGTGATGATTTCATTAAGGACTGCACCAGACTGCCCATTGACTCTATTTACAGAACGCTAAGTCTATAGAACCCTGTATCTGTGGGATGAAATGCTACAAAGAAGGCAGATTTAATTGTCTTTTTTTTCAGTGTTGACTGTTTACTTTCTGTTCACTGAAGCTCAGAGTAGTTAGCAGTCTATGTAAATATGCATTTATTCTAAGGCTCATATTTAATACGGTTAAAAAACCCTAATCTGCATCTACAGTATATTCAGTAGAAAGTAATGTTATTGAAGAGTATCACGGTAAGTAATGATATTCAGGAATTTTTTCCCCAGCTATCAATTTTTAAGAAAAGAGAAAGGAAATCCATATATTGTGCTAGTGACAAAACAATATGCAGTCATTTCAAGGGGGAGGGTCTATTTATTAGAAAGAAACATACTTTAATTAGAAGAAATATGTTAATTTCAATAGCATATTCTTCATATCTCTGCCCCTCAAAATCTTTGCACACACCTACATTCTTTTTATGGACAGTACAAAGGAGGATAATAGATGCCTATAAAAGTAACTAGTGAAATTCTGCATTAGGATAATCTGTCACCCATTTCCATTTTTTCTGAAGAAAGCAAGCATAATCAAAAGCCTAAATGACAAAGAGTTGACAGTAAGATTCTGTAGTAAATGATTCCAGAGTCGCTGGCCTGCGGAGATGCTGAAGAAGTCCCCAGCAGACCTGATTAATTCCAGTTTCTCCAGCTGCCAGGGGAGCAGAGGCTAAGCAGTTTCACAGAGAGGAGCCTATTACCACTACTAGGCTGAAATAGATCTAATCAACTCACAGCCGCTCAAAAGAAAACTTTACAGGTTTAGCTCACTAAGGCAGCGCTTTAAAATGATGACTACAAAGGATCATGGGAGTCTGAAAGCATTTAGTCTTTATTGCAGCTCAAGGAAATTTTCTGCTGTGGTTAGGCCATGCTAATTTACTGAACATGACAATGCCTCCCAGATTGTATGACATCATTTCAATAAATGGCTCTCGTCCTCTTAGTTAAATATTTCTACTACTACTTTTTAAATTCTAAATACTTCATTTATCGGAATACCATCTATCTCAGGATTAATTAAGTTTACCATTCCAAAACTATGGGCTAGCCTGCTTTATCATTCATTTTGAATGATGATGCTGCATAATTCGCTATGGCACTGTCAGAAAAATTGTATTTATATTAATTTATTTTTATTATTTTCATAGAATGAACCTCTAGAAGTACTCTATACTTCTGCTGTAAATTTTATATCAATTGTGTTCTGCTTCAAACAGTGCACAAGCTTCACAATTAATAATTTGAGTTATTTTAAGAACAAGAATTTCAACAGCTTGAGTATTACTTATTTTGACTAATAGCAATTATACATTCAGAACAAAAAACTTCAAAACTTTTACTTCTTTTTTTAATTTTTTGATTTGTTGTTAAGCATTTTTTTAAGATCTCCAGTCCCCAGGGAGAATGTTAAACAATGAAATACAGATGTAAATTTTCAGATTAAGAAAATAATTCCATCAACTCTTTCTCAGTATTCAGTTGAAAAACTTTCCTTAACAGATAAAGTCTGCTTTTTAAAAAACAATCAATGTTTAGAAACTCCAAGCATAATTAGATGTATGATACAATACTGTAAAGATGTAGTGCAATAAGGGCACAGTTTGCAATGCAGTTCTTTAATGATGGCTAACACGTTATTATTTGATCAGCGTGCCGAGTGATTTAAGGAAGAAGCACACAGCAGAATGGCATTTGGAAAAAAGTTACTTGTGACCCTGATGGGGAGGTTGAGCAGTGAAAAAGCAGCAGTGAGCCACGTTGTGGAGGCTGGCTCCAGGGCTGGGAGCCGAGAGGTTGCTGGAAGCTGCCGCTGGCCTGAATACAGCCCAACTCACTCTGCTCCTCCCGCGTTTCCAGCTGCCCTCCTGGACGTGGCTGCTTTTGTGAAACGAGCCGCGCATTTGCAATTCGCGGCACAGCGGAAAAGTGCTGTGTGTTGGGAATAGCATCGTTTGCATGCATTTTAGTGTGAGGGTAAAAGGCAATGGAGACTGAGCTCGTGTGTCCCAGGAACACAACGGCTGAGGCTTAACATCTTACACCAGCAAAGGTCCCTGGGAAAAATGCGAGAAACAGCACAAAACTTGTCTGTTTTACTGCACTTATTTCATACAAAAAACATGTCTGATTTATCTTTCAACCGGTATAAAAAAATCCAACATTCTTCTATCTACCATCATGTCTTTTTATTGCAAACACAAAATTTCTGGGAGTTAACTAGAAAAATAAAAAAAACCAGTCTTCAATAACCAGTTATCCACTGCTCAATAGATACATGAGGAATCGACTAAAAGGGAGAGAGAAGGATTTATTCCACGCAGTTTCTTGCATGTCTTTTGAAACTATTTTAATAAATTACTAAAAAATGAGGATAGGATACCGGTTTAAGGCAGCAGTTTAAGTAATTTCTGGAATAGAAGGAAAAAACCCTAAAGGTTCCTTTATCACTCACTCTTCATCCATGACTTTTCTGGAAATTGCAGAGAAAAGTACTGGGCATTCTGGACACTGAGTTGCAGAGGAAATGTGAGACAAGAACACATTTTTTCAGAGTCCAGAAAAGTTAAAATGAGAAATGTTGGAGCACTGTGAATACCAGAGGGTGAGCTCTCTATCTGTAATTTGGAGAGAGCAAAGTAATTTAGCCAGGAGTGAGAACTGCAAGCTTTGAGAACTCAGCTGAGTTGGTTGACCTGGGTCAGTGCACTGTAAAACCTGGAATGAACAAGAACAAACAATAGCAGACACAAGGAAGGAAGAGGCTTGGCATCTGCACTGAACAAGAATTTCCAGCATTCATGAATGAAGGTAAACACAGTAAGATGAAATTATTAACCCCCTGGAACAGCCTGTCCATTTTTGAAGTTGCCAAGGTTGTGAGAGTGTTAGAACAGTGGGGATAAGAGTATGGATTTTCTCTGTTCTACTTCAATCAGGAAACAGATAATATTTGGGAATATAACTATCATTTTCACACTGTATGAATCCTTGTCGATGGTTAATTTTTTTCCCTAATTAGTTAATTGATACAGGCCTTCTCTGAGTTCTCTGAGAAGCGATTCCCGTTGAAGCTACAGAGTCAAGAAAATTCTTTGAGAATTCATATTTTTCTTTTATTAGTGGCCTCTCAAAAGCCCATATTGCTGAATCAGATTACTAACATAATATTTCCCCTGTCTGGGGAGGGCTGTTCCTTTTCTGCTCATTGGAGAGCTGTAACTGAAGGGGATCAATACTCCTCATGCTGCTCATACATGCACACTCTCAAGGACCACTCTCTTTGGACCACAGCACTCCAAAGATTTCCATCTATTTCTAGCATTGCAGCTGTCATTCTCTTGTTTCCTGATTTTAAAGGTCTAAGTCAAAGTTCATCAATGTCAACAGAAAGTTTCCCATTCATCTTAATGGCCTTTGATCAGGCCCCAGAGAGAACCATCACCAAAGGAGTTGGTGCTGGCTTAGAGAAAATGTGGGCAGGGGATGTTGCCACAAGAGAGCTGCCTGTTTGAGAGCACCTGGCACAGTCTCCTTTTCTACTAAAGCATGTGAACTACAATGAGGAGAAGAAAATATTAAGAACCTTTCAGTTTGCTACTGCTCAAGTTGATAACTGGTCAGGGTGCTGGAAAGGCAGCAGGTCCCCAGGACTGGGGTTCACTGCAGGGGAGGCTGTCAGGGTGGAACCTCTCAGCCAGGAACTGTCCCACCTTTGGTCATGCCAGCTCAGATCTGAACCTTGGAGGACAAACCCCCAAGAAGAGGGATGCCCACAGAGTGGAGTGTGTGGGGAGCTACACAGCACTGTCCCCATCCTTGATACTCTCTGCAGAGCGACACCTTGTTTATTATGCGTGTTGTGATGTTGCTAATGTGTATCCAGTGTCTCCAATCAATGTCATACATTGCTCAATAGCTCGGGAAGCAATAGAGCTGTCAACGAAGGAAGTGGTAATGGACCACAGTGGGAATTTCAATGCACAACAGGATCCATTACTGGAATGGTAATGGCCAGGATGAAGGTGGAACAACAAATGTCAAATACAAACAGATGTGTGCATGTCTGTGTACACATTTATATTTATATAACACTCATAAATACTTCTGTGTCCATAATATGTTTATACATGTATACATACACACATATACAGATTCTCAAAATACTTTGGGCATTGTTTATAAGGTACATGTTAGTCTACCTCAGCCACGGAATTTTATTCTATAGGGTATTTTTTTTCCCTGACAATATTATGTTATCATCTGTGCATATGTAAATGATCTAGTATAAGCTGTGAAGATTTTGATAGGCTTTTAAGGGATTGGTCTGGATGTATGAGAACAGGGGAAATGCTGAAGGAGGGAAATGTAGGACATGAGCATCATGAAAATAAAAAGTAAAACATGGCAAAGAAATTATCACATGAAATATGTTCTAAATGGAATGTGGATGACCAATTCAAAAGTTCTATTTCCTAACATATATAAGATATATTAGAAAATGTCTTGCTTCTCTTTTCTTTCAGTGTCCCTTATGGACACTTCCAACTGAGACTAATACTATAATGTATCGATCATCCATCTGGCAAGGTTCTTATACTAGGACCCATGATTGTTGAACCAGTATACTAATACTTTACAGAAAATTATGCTTTTCCCACAGAATCACTCAAAGCACCACAAAATAAAGTTTTCTATCACCTTTGCAAATCCAATTTGATTTTATCTTTGTAGCTTCTCTGTAAGGTAGATTTTTGTATACTGATTTCACACTATTTAATACATACATTAAACATTTTCTCAAGCTGCTATTATGAACACATTCTTTTGGTGCTAATTGCACGTGATAAACACATTAGATGAGATAACACTATATAGCCTTATTATCTTACATTTCCTTTTAACACCACTCATTACCTAAGAACAGCACAACAAACACAGAGTTAAATTTAAGACATTCAGAAAATCCAGGTGTTGCATGTTTTACCAGACAATGCAAAGGTTCTCCTTGCCCATGTAAGGCCCCAGAGCTGGAGCTGACAACACATGGAGGAATTTCTGTACAAGCATTATGTCTCCATACAGCTTCTGCAGTCTTTCAAGAGGCTGTAAAATAAAGCCAAAATAGATACCAGAAGCAGATCTTGGGGCTGTTGTAAAAGGCACTCTCCACTGGTTAATGCTGTCTCACCAATGAAGCTCGAGCTAATATGCCAATTTGTGTCATTACAGATCATAAGCAATTTTCACAAGACTGAGGGTGTTAATTCCTTTCTCCTGGTTAAGACCCTCCTTGAGCAATTATAGTCTGCCTGCTTAACTTCCCCTGCAGCTTCAGCTCTCTAATGTACTCTTCTCTCTTTCTTATCCTCCAGCCTGTGCTGTTGAAACCTGCCAGACACTGTGAGGCTTCACAATTTATCACAACACTTCACCACCATGTACGTGGCTTAAACGCAAATATTGTGCATTACTGCAAAGAATATCACTTTTCTCATTCACCCCCTAGTTACCAGATGAAGGACTATGAAATTTTGTAATTCTTATATGGACTTGAATGGGAAAATTCAGTCCTTTACAAGGAATAAAATACACACTTAGATGCTATGGACCTCAAAACCTTGTCCTTAACATAAAGCATGGATTGGTGTCAGGTTAAGCTGAGGAATATTGTCAAGTTTTGAAAGAGGAGTAAAAGATAATAAGTATCTGAGTACAATACATGTATTTAGAACTCATGGTGCTGTTGCATTTCTGGTTTACTCTCAGTTTGCAGTTTCTGTTCACAGATTTCCACGTTTCCATTATTGAAATGGAATATCACTATAAATGCTAGCTAGTAATCACCACTTTTTTCTTCTTTTCTTTTTCATTTGTAAAAATGAGAGCAAGAAAATCAAATTAAGAAAATATGGAGTCTTGGAAAAGCCAGTTAGTGTTGGAAAGCCCATCAGAAAAAGGTTGTCTAGGTCAAATACAGTTCTGCCCTAGAAGAAAACACAGAAGTCCATTTGTTAGCCAGCTGAACATGCACAAATAGAAAAGCCAGGAATTATAACAGCCGGCAAAAAAATCCCCAATACCTAAAGCCAGCCAGCAGCGGCAGAGGTCTCCAAGTAGCCTTTGTAGTCTTTGTTTCTTTTGTACCATGGAGAAAGAGCTGACATATGGCTCTGTCAAATGGCAAATCTGCTAATCAGAACCCTCACAACCTCTGAATGTTATGGTACAGAAGGGTGACAAGTTTGGTTGTTAGAGGTAATCATATCAACGTGGTAGACATATTTATGTGAGGCTTTTCACTCAGTCTTACACATCATAGATTTACTGAAGTAGAGCAATAGAAAGTACCTGTGACACACCTGGGATAGATTCAAAGTACTTAACTGATCTCACAAATATTGCTGTAAATGGTGTGCTTCTATCAAAGTCTCACAAAGATAAGCTGTGACCATTTACTATTTAACATCTTATCAACTACTGGGGAGAAAACATGGACTGGTGATTGACAAAGTTTGCAGATTACACAAAGATTGGAAGAGAGGTAAATGATGATAAGAGTACAGCATTATTCCTTAGAGAGATTAGAACCCCTTGGGAAACCAAACCCCAGTTCAAACGAAATACATTTTACTGCTGCATACTCTGTGAAGAGAGAAGTTTGGGTGTGATTCTAGGATGGAGAATTCTGTTCTGACAAGCAATGACATCAAAAAAGACTTTGTCTACAGCGGGGAATCACCAGACAGCAACTTTCCCATGCAGTGCTGTGGTTAGAAATCTTGATAAATAAACAAGGAATCTCCTCTATAAAGCATTAAAAACAAGATCATTGCAAGTGAGCATTGATAATGTTTGAGTCAATGAAACATTGAACAGTTTAATTCCTCCATAGCCAAAATCTGAGCTTTTTTGAATAGGCACAAGTGTTTCTATATGCATATAGTATCATCAGAAATTAATTTTTCCTATGGGAATTTCTAGGACCAAGAGTTTGGAGTGCACACTCTGTGAAAATTCACCAAAACAGGTTTAAATGTGCTGTTCTGAAGACCATGCCTGTTCCTCTTCTCTTCCAGAACTTGCTCTCCCAACACCTTATTAGATAATCAGTGCAAAAGGAAGATAAAACCAGAAGGGATTTAATTTTTCAAAAGCATACAGATAGCCACATAACATTTGTACTATTTTCCCCTCTTGATTAAAAAGTTAGTGAACAACACTCCATCTTCTCAACTACAGCTAGATACTTAAGTCGCTTTGCAAAGATACAGCAAGAATCATTCTATTTATTTCAGGTATTAAGTGTCTATCACTTTGATAACTAAGCACCTACCTGAATGTTACACTTCATAATATTGAAAGAACATAGAAATGTTGCAGCACAATCTGTCTGTATTTACTCTATGGCAGCTTAATCACTGATTAAATACTAGTAACAATATGAAGATTGACGTATGAGCCACAGGAGAAAGAAAAGTTAACTGCACAAAGGTGAATTGCTCTAACTGAAAATTGTTCCTGTCCCATTTACAGCATGAGCTTCATCAAGGAAACCAGCTTTCTCTTTTGAGCTGTCCCCTTAAACTCCACAGAACTGATCAAGTGGGGAGGGTGAACCATGATTTTGTTAGCAGTACCTCTGCTGACAGCCAGAAAATCAGATGTTATGCTTTCAAAGTACTACCCAATATTAAAAGTCAGAGTTCTGAGAGGAAAGAAGATGATACTTACCCACAAGTTGAAGGTTTAACTTTGACTGTCTCTGAGTTTACATAATTGGAAGGACACAGGGTTTTCATGAAGTCTTGCAAATTCTGTAAAAGCAAAGCACACTTGGGCATTTGGACGTCATCTTCACATGATGCAAGTCATAATGAAAGAAAATTGTTTTCCCCAAAATGCCCACTATTTAAATCTGATCAATGGACCTGATAAAGATCTAAAATATTAAAATATGAAATTATGATTCATCATAGAAAAAAGAAAAACACATTACTAACATTAGGCTAACACTGTTTTCTATGAATGCTGACAAAAGTACAGGTTGATGTTGTCATCCTGGAATTGATGTTGCTAGGAATTTCTGGAAGGTAGAATGGGTAGATAAGTATATAAATGAATGCACAGTTTCAGGGCAAGAATAGAACCAAATTAAGTTGTTCTGATAATTAACCAATAATTTTCAACAGATCAAGTTCTTCTGTGATATACATTTAAGAATTAAACTTAAATTAGCTCTTTAAAGTGGCCATGTGATTTAATTATTCAAAATGTACACAAATTTAATGAGTTTTTAAATATTAAAACTATTCTCTATTGTCACCACTGTGAGCTCTTAATTTACAGAGCAATTAAGTCAGGACCCTCATTTATCAGTACATGTGCGTTTGTTGAAAACATAGTCAGTTTTTATTAATTGATGCTATAGAAATACTGAGGTAAAATTAATGTGTGTGCTTCAGAGGTCATGCTGGCGATAGTAGGTAGCTAGCAAGGAGCAAGACGTGAGAGAAATAAGTAACTGCTGTTTCCTGATTACACCAGAGATAGCTGAAATATTAAGTGGCACAATGGGCACTATGCTTAGCCAAAATGCTTGCAAACAAATGCCCCCTGAGTCTTCTCTGGCAAGCATCTGTCATGGCAGTAGCTGTGAAATAGGGAAACTTCAAAGCTTTAGTTTCTGATTATTAGCAGTGTGTGTAGTGTAATGTTCTTACATTTTTATGTAAACTCAGCGTTGATGAGCTGAGAGGGTAGAATTAAAAAATACTTCAGCTTGCCTTTGTTCTTTGGGACATGGCTGACAGGAATGTTATCAGGCAGGAGTCTCCCGAGTGTCTATCAACTGGTGAATTACAGGGAGTATGGGGCCAAATTTGCAAAAGAATCAGGTGAATAGATACAGAATTGGAACACACTTTTTCATACATTTTCCCTGCCCCCACTGGTGCATCTACAAAAGCTCTGTGATGGCACAAAAAGTGTCTGGAAAGTAGGTTAGGCATAAATATGAGCACAGGCTGGGAGATCAGAGATTTTGGGAGAGTACTGGTGGGCCACAGAGTGTCACCCCCTTTGTCACTTGCACTGCTGGAATACCCTGGGGCCATCCCTTACATCTCCTCTACTACCGCTTTGACTCTTTGACCAGTAAATAGCAATGTAAATAACAACATAACTAACAATATAAATAACCTGTGATAGAGACACTCAAAATAAAATATGTAAGATTGAAAAAAAAGAGATGAACCCATATAATTATAGAATCATTAAGGTTGTGAATCTGGCCAGTCCCTCCTGCTTTGGCTGGTTGTGTATGATACATAAACTTTAAAATTTGATATTTAAAATTGTAAACAATGCTGTTATTGGGAGTGTCTTCCATGGGCCCTAAAGGAAATTCAGAGTGGAAGGGTTGTGTTTCCTCTGGTACCTTTCTCATGGAAAAGCAAAGACTTCAGCTGGATAACCACTACTCAGGTGCCATCCTGTCCTGTGCTCCACAACTGTGTCACACCTTTTTCTTTAGTCTGTGCAAAAAGGTCAGAGAGGTGGGAAACTTCCCCTCCTTTATGACCTCTGGTTAGGGCACATTTTTCTGCAAATCCTGGCAGCTTATTGAAAAACTTCTGGTCTTCTTTTTGTTTGTCAAAAAATTTCAATAGATCAGAGAAACACAATTTACCTTTTAAGAAACCATGCAATTTGTCTTTCTTATGCCATGTTCTGTTAGAATATTTCATTTTTAGTTATTTTTTCAGATGATTTCTCTTACATTGGGGTAGGTCAACTGATCTGTGATTCTTCAGGCTGCCCGTGTGCATTTTTGAAGACTTTGTGAGACATTCATGGCCATTTTTATGGAAAAACATATTTTTTCCAAATTGAACATTTTAATGTTTATTTGGAACTTCAACAATGGATGATTCTAGCTATTTTTTTTCTTTGTCAATTTCTTTAAGATTCCTTTCTTTGACAACTTGATCTCTGATACTGCCTTGTGTTTATTATCTGCAAATAATTGGCTTAGAGAAAGGCATCTCCATAGTGAATGCAGATGCAAAGAAATTGCTTCATTTTTATGCAATATTCTTAATTGTTCTCTTTATCTTTAGTGGTCCAGTGTCTGACCAAACCATTTGCAAGCTCTTTGAAATTGTCTGTGGACCACTGCATGTGTGTGGGGGAGGGATAGAAAGGATGTACTTATAATTCATGGCTGGGAGAGTAATATGGAATCTCTCTTTCTGATTATTTACCCACCACTTTCTCCAACTATTTTGCCTCCTGTTTATTCACTCCCCAGCCTGTTTACTTTTCATTTGAAATATGTGGTCAATGGGTTGCTGCCGATATAGGGATGAGATACGATCCTTTCAATCTTCCCACTTATTTGGGGAGCCAAATGTATGTTGCCCATAAATAATTACCGATAAAGTGGTTTTAATTGCTCCTGCAGTTTTCCCTGACGTGGCGTATTCTATTGAGACCAATGCTAGATCATTTCTGATTTGGAAATGCATCAGTCTTAATGTTACTGTGTTCCTTGCTTCATTCTTGCATTTGTGTATGTCATAGCTCCTGATCTATCCTGTATGTACAGTTTTAAGTCAGAAAAATGAACTCTTAGCTGCTCTGCTGCTAAGAGAGGGACAAGGAGGTTTGACACCTCCTACCAATATGGTCTCACAGTCAGCTGGTAGAGATCCTAGTCTAGTTAAGCATACAAAAATCTTTACTAATTCTTTCCTAATTCTCAGTCACAGATCAAGACACACTGTGCTAAGGACTGTAAAGACCAAAATGTGGAGAGGGGAAAAAAAGGAAACAAACCAACAAAGAAATTAATCTAAATATCATTATCCCCTCCCAGTCCCAAGAATTCTGTACTTATTTTAAGGTATCGTCATCCCCTTTTCCTCACTATTGACCTGACTGGTTTGAGTCTGGACAAAGCCACAACAGAGGACCATGGATATCATATACCTAAAGCTGTCTAAAATACTCAACTTGGATTTAGGAGATTAAACAGTGCAGGTCTTCTTCAAGGCTGTTATCACATTCAACAAATCACACCTTTCATTTAATACACATTGCATGAAATCTTGACCTTAGTTATAGCTAAATTTCCCCCTTAAGCTTTGCATTTCAGACTGTCTCATGGAATTTCTAATCTTCATCACAAACTCTGAGCAGAAGTGTTCTCTTATGCTTGAGTGTACTGGTATATGTATATGTCAGACTACTTTTAAACAGCAGGTGACATACCTCTTTCCAATAATTTAAGAAATGGTCCTCTGCACAGATGCCTTCATGCCCCAGTGCACATGATGTCTTAATAGAACTCATACCCAAAATGAACTGGGTGTGGAGCCAAATCATTCCCTGATGATTCCTGCAGCCCACAGAGACTACAGGTGAAACAGGACACATAGCAAATATCACAGAAACAGATCTTGCTATTTCAAGGAGCTCATGGGTTCAGAAGGACTGGTAATGGAGAGAGACACAGAGTTGATGTGATTAGTTCAAGGCTGTGCAGTGGCCCTGTGGCAGATCCAGGCAGGCAGCAATGCTGTGAACCAGGTCACTGCAACCCACACCTCACACACTGCCTTTCCAGGCAGAGAAATCTCTCTCTGCCATTAAAAATAAAGTTCAGTGCACACGTCATTAGCATGCTCCATTTACTAAGGATTTTCCTCAGTGAAAATAATGTTGGTGCAAATAGAAGGAAAGATTAAATGGCTTTGGATGGATTTGGCACCTACTTCTCACTGTTAGTCTTTATTTCTTTGGTCTGTGGTGCATTAACAAAGATGCACAAACATTCAGCCTCTAGGCCTAATGGAAAACAGGGGGCTACAGCACAACAACGATGTTGCCTATCCATGTGACCCCTGAAGAATATGACATCTCACTGCAATATATACTTTCCATCTGCTCCAAGCTGGATGGTACCCTCCTCCTCATGACATCTTTCACTGCAACCAAGTTCCTGACTAAAGAAATAAAGTGACTCCATCCATTCCCAGCAGTTAAGGTTAAAGAGATGCACTCGGTTCTAAATCTCAGCTGCTAACGCTCTCTTGACCTTTGACTCGCCTTAGCATGGCGAAGTTTGATGGGCCCATGCCAAGCCGTCTTCTGTAACCCATGAGTTGGTTAATATACTCCCATTTCTCATTCAGACAGCCAACAGAGGCAAAAAAGGCAGCAGGGCAACAAATGCTGTCTCCTGCAAATGCTCTGTAATAAATTGCTCTTTCAGTAGTGCAGAAGACAGATTTTTCTTTCTTTTGCTTCTTTCCTCCTTTTGCACAGAAGTCACCAAAGGAAAGCTCTCTTTCCCACCTGGCCCCAGCTGACTGTGCCCATAAATTTGCCTGTGCAATGTCTGTTTACGGGTCGCTGCTGGAATACGGAGACGGGTGCATTTTCTAAGCACTGGGTAGATAATCACAGTAATTGATGTTTGGAGCTGCTCACTCCTAGGAGCATAGGGTCTCTTTCTCCCAGTGAGGCCCTGCTCCATGTTATCAGTCCAGCCCATAATTAAATATCACTCTTTTACAATATGTTTCAGGTTCCTTAATGAGTCTAAAGCAGAAATAGTCACCTCTTTCCCCTTTGAGCTTTATTTGCTTGTTATTAAACAATGTTATTGAGCTGCCTTCTTTCTCTGTGTTGCCAAACCTGCATCATTTCCGTTTTATAATTGCACAATTAGAGTCAGTGCTTTGCTTTCATACATCAGCAGGACCAGAGAGAGAGAGAGAAAGAGGAAAAAAATCAGGTGTTCACAGACAACTCAAATGCATCTTATTTTCATTAACTACCAGATTTTGCAAAATGGGAAGCTATTTATCATGATCTGTTTTCTACCACCAGCCACCCCCACCACCCCACTCTGGTGACTTTCACTATGACCTTGTGCTGTATTGTTAAGGGTCCAATTTGCTCATTGTTACTTGCCTGCATAATTCTGTGCACCTCCCCCACCATCTTTTTTTTTTTTTCCCAAGCAAAATCCAGTCATTTATATTCTGAGACTAAATGGTATTCCTCCTCCCCCACAGCCCCCCCCAAAAAGGAAAAAAAAAAAAATAAAGCCCTAGCAAGCTGTATAACACTAGTAATTCCTTCTAACAAATTTCCACAGATCCCCCCCTCCTTACACACATGCACACTCTCTCTCTCTCTCTCTCTCACACACATACTCTCTCTCACATGCACACCCTTAAGCTGCTCTAAGCAGTGTATTAAGTAGCTGAAGAAAATCCATTCACATTCTGCTGTGTCGCTTTCTTCTCAAGTCATGAACCCATCACAGACTTTTTCTAGCTGTAGGTTGCCACGGTGAAGATTTACAATGCCAGTTATTCATACATCTGCCTTCTCTTTTTTCCCCCCTTATTCTTAAATCCCTTGGGCGAGGGCAACCTTGATACTGAGACTCGTAAAATTCATGCAGGCTTATCATCCTTGGTGAAGGCTTCAGGCATGCATTACCGTATCCAACTGCCTGCTCACCGCCATGACAGAACTGGGCCCATAGCTTTTATTTCTAACAGGGGGAAATGTACTAATGTGCTAAATACAAAAAAAAAAAAAAAAAGAAAAAA